>LYUA01001268.1:98229-110254 GCA_002093875.1 Calopteryx splendens | reverse complement strand
GCCGGCCCGGGGGGGGGGATTGGGGGGGGGGGGCAGGCGGATCGGGGAGAACCGGTCCAGCTTGCAGCAGCGGGAAACGGGAGGGAGGGAGGCTGAGGGTGGTTGGGGGAGGGGAGATGCGTTAGAGTCCATCACGAACGTACCCCCTTCCCCCGATGCCCTTTCGCCTCCCCCTCCATCAATGCAACAACCTCCTTCTCCCTCCCCGAGCACCCAGTCCGCTATGGCACCTCACCTCTGTGCCACCTAAAAATAGTCATCGAGTTTACGAACCGGCGATAACGCGGGCATCAGTGACTCGCATACATCCCCTTTCATTCCGAATAGAACCAAGCCGTGTGCACGCGGAGGAAACGGATTCACAGGAACACTTTCTTCTCGCTCTTTCTTCAACGCAATACCTATGTATTAGATTACAACCCATGGAATACTAACAAATAATTATCAGAATTGGGCGCATTTCGTAGCATATTAAATTAAAAAGTGAGACTGGTTCACGCTACACCGGATACATATCCAGTTGTAGTTTCTCCGAGAATTTCATAACCACATAGCATTATGTAGCCTATGTCTTCATTTTCTTTTCAAAGGTGCAATACCCTCAACAACGTTCAACTCAAATCTTTAATGCCGGCTTTAAATTACTCTCAAAACTCTGCTGATAGAAATCGAAAAGTATAAGCGCACCGATAGCGATGTCATGAAGTAGACGCTGATTGTTTATCAATAGCGTTATATCAATTTGTCAACGCCTCTCCGGGTGATTTTCACTGTAGTCACTGTGTCCAGGGAATTATTGAAACATAATTTTGGACAGGTAAAACATTCAAAGGCGAAGCACAACTGGATTCATTAGAAATGGGTAATTTATGGCATTAGAATTCACAAAGGTGACAAACGCTTGAGACCTAAAAACTACACAATGGAATTTACTGATTTCTCACCTCATCAGTGCCATGCATCCAATCGAGGAAAGAGGATTGAATAGAGAAAAGTGTCCATCATATGTATATTTTGGAACAAACATATATCCGCTAAAAAAACAAGGTCAGCTCAATAGAAAGTGTAAACCGGTTCATACAATAAAAAATATTTCAGTGTCAAAACCAAGAAACAGGCCGGCGGGTGGCAGATGAAAAGGTGCATATGTATGGACGCAGGAATAAAATGCATGGTTAGCATACGGAGGCACAGCTGACAAAGAAAACTGGTGAACTGAATGTTACCAAAAAATATAAAACTTAAATATTTGAAAGACTTTCGAAAAAATCATCGTCAATAGGGTGATCCATCGATTCGGGCTTACTCGCTGAACTATACACCGAAAATACTCACCGGAAAAATGCTCACCTGGAATATAAACGAAGGCAGCCAATTCTGAACCACAATAAACATTTCCTAGAAAAACATCGTGTCACCAAACCACACTTTTGTCACCGATCCTAAACTAGAAAAGGCTAAATATTGCCGGAACATAAAGTAAACGACTATAAAGCAGTTTCAAAATCATGCGAGGCGAGAAAAATAAAATTAATTCATAATCCCCCAGGTGCGTTTGATAAGTGATAGTTTGAGAGTGAAGATACCCCCGTCACGCCCAGGATAAATGGAATCAGAACTCATCGAAGATAAAAGAGACCAGTCTCTCCACGCATAGCGCGTGCCGTCTCCGAGACATAAATCCCCCACCTTAAAAGTGACGGATTAGTGAAGATGACCCTTTCTCCATCCGTCAACTCAAATTAAACTCATCGGGGGCCTTCGCCAGGTACTTAGTCAACCGAACGCTCGACCTTCGAGGCTACCATGCCGCCCGGAAATTTACAAAAGGCATCAAAGAATTCCATTTTGAACGAGAGAGCAGCGATTATTATGTCACAGTTGATTTCGTAAACATGATCAGCAACCTAGATAGCAATGTAGGCAACAGACCGCTCACATTTTAAACATACTACCACGAGCTCCGGAATCGGGCGGCAGCCATCGAGAGGCTGCCTTCGGCCTACAGCCTCCTCCTTGCAGCGCTCACTCTCCGTGCAAGGGGAGACACTAAACTAAAAGCAATGGACGCACTTACGCCTCAAACTGCAAACACTAATGGAAGAAAAAGTGAAAAACTACCACTTTATCAGATTTATTACACGACCACGGTTTCGACACTTAGTATCATCTTCAGGTGAAACTTTCAAACACCAAGTCGCCATTTATGCTACTGAGCACGCTACCACTTGTACGCCACTCATTTATAATTAATAACAGGTATTGCAGGTCATTTCAACACGCACTATATACAAATCAAAATGTAGATAACACACTCATATTAGCTAAGTTATATTTTTACCGCAAAAAATCCATAGCGTAGCAGACCTTTAACGGACAATTGGTGGCCCAAAACAAACTATTTCAGCATAGAAAATTTGCTTATCACACGATTTTGGTCACTAAGCATTTATTTTCATTGCTTTTCGTGATTTGAATTACGTTGGCAGAATACCGCAATAGAATCTCTAAGGATACAAATAAAAATGTCCTTTCCCCATTCCATCACCACGGAGTTACGTCGGGTTTTAAAACTAATTAAATTTAATAACAATTGTGAACAGTACACAGCAAATTAATAGGTAAATTCCGACTTCACTGACTACATAATTCCCATTTGTTACATCGCTCTTATGAAGAAAATGTCGACGACGATCCCAACACTTGCTTTCAATTTTTAAAGCAAGGTGAAATTATAGAGGTTAAAGCGTTTGAGTGCACGCAACAAGAAAGTGTCCGAAGCCAGAGAGGTAATACCTTTAGCGGGATCTTGCAAGCGGTACGCAGAGACAAGCGTGACATATATGCACGGAACGCTAAGATAAGCGCGTTTGGATCCGTTCCAATGAAAGAGCTCCCGAAAAGGATTTAGAACTCCACCATTGGTACGCGAGTGCATAACGCGCGGCTATCACATCGGTTTAAAGTGACCACGGAGAACTCGGCAGAAATATTTTTTGACGGCGCCTTAGGCGCTCGCAGTCACTTCTTCGAAGGGAAAAAAATGTTCAGCAAACTTAAGGCTCAAAACTGTCCCATCTAATCTCTAAACAAGGTCTAATTCCCGGATAGTTTCCGTTTTCTATTCAACCCATGCGTTTGCAATTATTTTATACGCCGGATGACAAATGAGGAAGCAGGCACACTAGCTGGTAGAAAAAAAAATTAAACACTAATTTAAATCACTTTGAGCTCAATTCTTGCGCTCCGTTTTTGACGGGCGGATCGCGTTATCCGAAGGGATTTTATATTGAAAAATGAGAAATAGCTATGGGATTTCCTGGCCTCACAAAGAGACAGTAGCACATAATTATTATTTCGCAAAGATTCGATAAAATTCAAGACGAGCGGGGAGCGTGCAGCGATGATTCCATTGTAATGCATTGGCGGGAGAGGGAGCGGGACGAGAGCTCGGGGCACGGCGGGTCACAAGGTGTAGTAGGCACGCAGTACGCATCAATTTCGCTTTTCTTTTGTGACCGTAAAACACCGATAAACAAAATTCATAAACGCCAGGATTTAGGAAGGGGGTTGGAGAAAAACCCACGGTAAGGCGAGAGTGAATTGGATGCCAGAGTAATCTCGCGATTCATCCCCCGAAGGGAATAAACAAATATCACTCCAAAGTCAACAGCAATCGATGACATGTTTTGACAACTTCTTACCTTCTTTTGGAGATAGTTTAAAAATTATCGTCAATGTCATCCATACACAATTTGCCCCTACGGTTGAATATATTTTGGAATTTATAAGCCATTTACAGCAACGCCAATACACAGATCTCCACCCCACTATCATTCTCAAAGAGATTGATCCCGAATACAATAATAATAAAGACCTTAATTTCTCTCCTGTAATAACTTCCATCTTACGTGAAATGCATTGCCCATTGAGAGTTAACATTAATTATGGTATACATTATCACCTGATCCTAAGAAGAACAAAAATATGGTGGCACAAATAGGTGAATAAGGACTTACGACTAGAATGGCATGATATCCATAATTTCCACGAAGTCACGCCTGATACCATTAAGTTTAGAATGGCATGACATTAGTGTTGCAATTTTCGGGGTGACAAAACTAACGAAATCATTTAAACAAAGAAGTAAAACGCGGACTGGAACACTTACTACGCATCATGGAGTAATGAGGAACAATTAACAACGGAAAAAATAATGACCAAGGAAGAAGTGTCCAGGGCGAGCAGAGGAATAGATAGGATGGGAGTATATCAGATACTAAACTTTGTTTCTATCCGTTAAATTTTAAACCCGAATACAAATCAATAAATTGTTGGCAGCAAAGAGAGAGAGTTGGAAGGTGGATAGGCGGCTTCGAGGTGAGGTGAGCGGTGGTCGAATCACTCCCTAAAGAGCAGGGGCGCCTCCCTAAGGTTACCATAATTAATTACTCCCACATTTAGGCTATTCATTCGCTTAACTCTATCATAAAAAACAGAGCCCATCACGCTCAAACTCCTCCACGTGTTCTAAATAACCCAATTTAAAACCGAGGAAAGGTAATGTAAATAAGGTAAGCCATTATGCAAAAATTAACACACTGGGAATTCGCTTTGCATTTAATCGCAAAAATGTCGGCGAAATCCAATGACGATGTCCAAGTTTCAACTTCATGTCAGTATACCATGGCTGAATAAATGAAGAATGCTAGGTATTTTCCAAAGACTTTTTATTTGGTGCTACTGGCTTCAACACATTGGCGTCATTTTGTCATCATGAAGGTTCAGACCTGAAGATGACGCCCATGCGTTGAAACTAGTAGTACCAAATATAAAGTGTGTGAAAAATACCTAGCATTCTTCATCTATTCAAGATCAATTTCCACGTAGTCAAGTCTGATAACATCGAAACCACGGCTGTACTATGAATAGAGAGCAGAGCGTTTGTCTACTGACAAGCGCATGAACACACAAACCTAAGCAAAGCAGAGTATGCGTCGAAAATTATTTAAATATTTGGTCATCAGAACTTCCTGGTAAACCTCAGGCGGCACGGCGAAAGGAACGTTGCCCTGAACGTGCGAATTTCGTTTCCAATGGAGCTAAATAATAGGTGAGATATACCGTAGGAATAAATAAACGGCTATTCCACCCTCACGTACCGGTAAGGCCTTCCGGCTGAAGACTGTGATTTGGTTCGCATGCTAATTGCCCAGATTCCTAACGATGAATAAATTCAACGAGCCTAAATGATAAATTGCATCCCACATTTATCGCAATCCCACAAAAACTTGAGGATAATGTGTAAGCTAGTTATACAAGGAAAGCTTCAAGAATGAATAATCACGCCGTGTATAAAAACAAGCCTCCATCGACACAAGAAGTTTCCTCACTTCGGGAAAATTTAGATCAGTCAAAAGGTATCATGAAATTCTCTATGATCATCAGGACATGAATCGTATAGTGCTGTAGAAATCCAATGCAGTGGCAGGTTGTACCCTCCGAAACAAGGAAAAAACGACAAAGAAAAGACAGACGGAAACTGTAATGGGGGGACGAGTTCTAAAACCGGCAGCGTTATTCACCACCGACCCCTGCGGCTGAGGCGGCGATATTGGGAAGAGAGACAGGAATGGTCTTTGTGAATCATTCCTTCCAGTACCATTCGAGGAATTCCGAGCGATTTGTGGGCGATTCTCAAATGTTTGCAAAATTCCTATCCGCATAGCGCGGATTGAGCATCCAACGCGATTCAAATCGGCAGACAGGCGTCTAACGTGAAAAAAAACGTCCTGTTTACGTGACCCAAGGCAATAAAACGACGCGCTTACTATCATACAACAGTCCCAGGGGTTGGTGCCGCTACCTAGGTACTTGATTGACAAAGGCACTGATACCGAGGTTTTTCTTGCACTAGGTACCCTCTACAAAATGCTGATAATAGACTCATTAAAATTGTTACAATGTATTTATGGAAATCGGTTTCACATACCGCTCAATATTTAGAAGACTGGCATAACTCAAAAATATTTTGAAAGGGTCTTGAGCTGTGCTGATAAACAAAATTTTGGTTTCTAAACTTTCAAATCCCTCACCTGAAAAAGTAAGCTTTTCATTTTTATCATCCTCACAAATGGGTGCCATTTTAAAGCACAGGAAATAAAATAATACCCTACACATATTGAATAAATGGCTGAATCATTAATACAGAAGTAAGAGGGTCTAAAAATCCATCTGATAAGCAGTGGAATTTAGCTTAAATAATTTCCACAGAGATTTCAAGTTGGATTAAGGTGCAATGCGATGGGAAGTCAATGTACCGATACAATAATACCCCAACCTGCACATGCAGAATTAGTTTGATGAAATTGAACAAAAGCCTAAAATTAATGTTTGTTAATGTTTTAATTTCATTCCATTATTTCACACTGAGAAATTAAATAGTTTGGACAGCACCAAATAAAGTTATTCATATACGGGCATTAGTATATTGTAACCGCTACTGGGGATCGGGTTGGTACAGTGGCTAGTATACTGGCTTCCTACCCAGAGGGATCAGGTATGAACCCCAGAGGTGGAAAATTTTTCTCAGAAGTAACCCGACCTACTACTTAACCCACTACTTGTGTTGTACTCTGCAGAGAGCATTTCAAGTTCTAGTTCATTGGTCAGATGGAACGTTAAACTGTGAACCCTTTTGTCACTACAAATTAAAAAATAATATGCTATTGTCTTACACCAAATTAGAGTAGAAATTAGCAAAAGCAAATATAAATTCTCTTTTATTGTTCCTTTTCATGATTACCTCTTTTCCTACTGTACTTTTTGACAAGACTGCTCTGAAAGATTAAAATGCAAATTGATTTCCAGGTTGACAAGATATATTTGATGAAATAGGAATTTTAAAAATTTGCTCTTCGAAAGCATACAGGAAGGGAAGCGTCATTTGCACTTGTTAAAATTAAAATTCAAACTGGCAAATCAACTAACAAAAATGTAAAAGTAATGCCTTTCTAAAATGTTATGGTGCTTTAACAGGATTTTTAGCTACCTTCAATACTTTTATATGAATTTTTTCAATATCCATTCTTCATATGCTTCTTATTACAATAGAGAAATTATATTTTTTTAGTCAATGAGTACAACACAGATTTCAAAGAAACCTGAAAAAATACATTTGGTCAAAAATATGTACTAATGTGCACCAGCCTTGTGCTCTATGGCACTGCCAATTACTTATGAGCTAATTTTATTTATTGATGCATTCTATTCTTTCATGCAGGATTATGAAAGAATTATGTGTAACCTAATCTGATTGTTTGATATGCTGAGCAAAGAAATATAGCAGAAGTAATACGAACTTATTTAGAAATAATGTTCCATATGAGCCACAGGTTAAGATGATTGATAGCATTTTCCATAAAAATAGCAGATTAAAATGGAATTAATAAAAAATAACGTTATTTTTATTGTAGTAAACTTAAAACTATTCAGTAAGCCAAGTATAAATAGTGATTTCACTTGCTTATCAGAATTGAAAATGTTCATTAAATGGTTACTCACAATGGGATGATGGTGTCACCAGAGGATTTTCACTCAGTCAATAGCAATGGGAGGTTTTGAGCAATATCCTAGTTAAGACTCAGCAATTGTTCACCGTGCAATAACTTCATCTGGTGGGAAGAGGAGATACCCCTTCCAGGGTCTCTCAACCGCGGCTAAAAACCACACCTCACACACTGCGTACAGATAAAATTTGTGCATTAATTACTTTGCACAAAAATTGTAATTGTAATTTAAAATTAGTATATTTTTTGCCAAACCCACAGAATTTAAAGCCTTGGTACCGACACATTTGGCTTTTCACCACTTTATTGCAGTGTGACGCTCAGTATTATTTAATTAAAGTAATTGAAAGGCGTTAATATTAATACAGCTAAACCAGAACCACAATAGGTACTTATACCGAAGAGAACAATGACTGCAGCTAAAAAAAGGCTTTAGCAATTTTCTTTTTAAACGTACATTATGATTTCCTCCCGAGACTCTTAACACACAGTGAGACAACGATCTCTAGAATAGAACTTTTCAAAAAGTTCCTTCAAGATTATATTGACAACACTTATAAATATGAAGGTTCGGGTTCAAATGTCAAATCATTCTTAATTAAACCTCTCAACACAAATATTTCACATACTAATTTTTTAGTAGATAAGTAGAATTCTATCACAAACAACTTCAGTGTACCTCTGGCAAAGTCTCAATACCATAATGTAAACAGGGTGCTTCGAAATGCCACACAAATTATTTAGTTATCGTTCTGCAATAAACCGAAACTTTAATACATTTGTAACATGAAGCATGCCCCTAACCGGTGATGTAAATTTCGATAATAAAACTGTTTTATGTGATCCAGAGCCTATGATCATTCAACATCATAAACATGATTTCTTTAAACCCGACATATAAGAACATGGACAACACTCTTAGGTGGAAATCAAACTCAGGATTTGAAAGTGAAGACGCTCCCAAGATTAATGGGTTGGTTTGGATAGAGAAACAAAGCACTGATTGTATTCAATAAGTTGTCTAACTACTGCAACATACAGAGAAAATATTTTCTCCTGTATACTAATCAACTGTACAGACTTCTTGGTTTCAGATTAGCCAGCCATAAAAAATATAACGCACAGCAGAATAACTTAATAAACATGACTGCTTATAAGGTTACTTATCAGGGTTGCTGGTAACTTGATTAAAATCAGCAAAATGATGATCATAAGTATTAATGTCAAAACTAGACCAAAACCCATGCCATATTTAAGCTCAAAGGGGATAGGGTTAGCATAAATCAGCAATGTTGCATATGTCAATAACCTATTTTAAAACGTTAGGCTCTATACGAAAAAGATTAACCTTACATATAGAACTACACCTTAAACAAGTCGTCAACTGGAAAAAAAACAAATACTGATAAAAGAAATTAATTTAACATAAGTTCCAACGCGAACGTCTATTTATAGGCGAATCATTTCAATAAATCGCCAACGAAAATAAAATATCAAATTTACTTAAAGAGAAAAAATAATCAAAAGCGATATTTTTACCGTGTTTGGGTATAAATTCTTAACTCCCAGACGCAACAAATTCTACTTGTATACCACAACAACAGGAAAAGATCTAAAATAAATTACATGGTGGTAAACAGGAAAAGTTTCTTTGTTAACACATTTATTTATTCTACCTGTCCAAATGAAATCACAAAACCTTTGTATTGCACACCACTGTGCATACGATTGTAAACCACTTTCGAGTATACAGGCAATTATCAATTCATTAAAATAAGGAAACGCCAATTTTTTACTACCACCACTTACCAGAGAGTAGAATTTATCCGAATTGCTAAATCGTATACCAAAACACAAGAAAGGGAATGCCACAATAGAGAGGTTCAAACTAATTCACTTCACAAACATTAAGAAAACGAGCGCGGAGAACAACACAACGTTTCACCACGGTCAACCATATTACACTGTGCAACTTCCGGAGAAGACGACAGGTCAACACAAATATTAACTAGTAATAACATTAAACCCTCATAATAGTAATTAATATTTTATTTATTAGAAAAATTTTCTTTTTTGTAATTATATTAAGATATTATAATTTTCATAAGAGAGATTTAAATACTTCTAATGACTATCATTCTCTTGAAAAAATTGAGGTACGAAACTCGATGAAAGTAATCCGTGGCCGGGTTGATCTTTCTTAAATTTCTACGAGTAGTATTTAAAATCAAAAATTAATTTCATTGTATTCTCGTTAAAGTTTGGGTTTTGCTATGCGTCTGTGACGTTTGGTTACCTTTGTTTGACTACTTGACGCAAATATGGTATGTTATTAATGATTACTGAGGTAATTAATCAGTACACTTAAGCCTCGATGTTATCACTGTTAAATCTTTTCAGTCGGCGCTCTTCAACTTCCAAAGCCTGTTGACTGTTGTTTTGCTTCTCATCTGTACTTGTGCGTACATTAGGTCGATATTTCCTAGTATTTTGGACCGCAATAAAGTCGGGTATGTTTACTTGCATTGGCTGTTTGTCAAGTAGTGTAAAGTGTGCAGGAGGAGTAAAATATTTTTCTTCGTTTTTCAGGTTTCTAGGAACATTTTGGAAGTGTGCAAGGATAGGAGAACGTAAAAGTCCATACGTTGCTTTCTGTTGTGCTGTAATGGCATTCTCCATTCTTTTTTGGTCATGACTGTGAGGTCACAGGAAATATTAACCTGGACATATTTAATCCTATGTTTAATAAATGCTTCACAAATAAAATATTTGTAGCTAACATCGACAGTGTTATTATTTAGACGAATTGGGAGCGATTTTGTTGAATAATAGTATTTTTTAAATGGAGGGAAAGGTGTATTGGAATGGAGGAGGGGAGTGTAAATCATCAATCTTTGTGGTCTGCACCACTTTATGAGTCTTATATTCGCTGGTACTAAATGAATAGCCAACTCGGAGGTTAATAGTTGTTATGTAAGACTTTATTCATTGCACATCGTTTATTTTCTACAAAATTGCTTTTTGTCAATGTGTAAATGTCATGCCATATTTTTTTATGAAAAGGAATTTCTCAACTTTAGCTTCAAGGAATATAAGAATGTATTGTTCATAACGTAATTACTTGAGCAACAAAATTACCCTTTATGTCATTAGCTCCCAGGATCCAAATCTTCTATATACAAGATACAGTATTCAGAATCTTCCACAGATGGCCTATTGGATTTAGTTTAACCATCAATGGAAATCCAAACAGCATTGACAAATTACATTACCTTCACACAGTACTTGTGGTTTCACATTCAGTGGTGTTATGTCCTGTATAATTAAAAACTTTAAATGAAAGCTAAAAATCATACATCATAAGCACTATACATAAGCACTAGATCTCACTAATGTGTGGATCATTTTTGTACAAAATGCATTACATATTGAAACACTGATCATAATATTTACAATATCTATATTACAATCAAAATATTTAGCATTAATGTCAATCACACGCTCAGCTATCACTGAGTGACGTTGATACAAAACTTTAAAAATGCTATGACCTTATTAAGTGAAACCTACCATTGCAGTTTCTTAGTATATATAGTACACCAACAAGCACTCATATCACTAGGAATTATGACTGCACTGAAATTGCAGATATTATTTATTTATTATAGTGAACACTTTATGATGATAATGAAACAGTCTGTTTATGATCACATAAAAGTATTTTTCCAAGTCATCACTATGATCCTCGGAGGTTAAAATAATCACTCTCAACACAAAACTTGTCTGAGAGAAATCACAATATTGGAAGCACAAGAACTACCTAATCATTTCCAGATACTTCTGCTTGTGTTTGCTCAACATCTCGGTTACTGTCACCAACTTCTTGATTGTAGGCTGGAAATTAAATTAATTCATATTAAAACCATCAATAACTGTCTTAATTCTAATAAAATTAACTTTAAATTATTAATGGCAATTTTTATGAGATTATAAATTATTAATGGAAATTTTTATGAGATTAAATTGCATGAATCTTAGCCATGCTACAATATTTACTACAGAATGTGTACACTAGTAAATGCATGTTATCTGCAGATCTATGAAAATTGCAGTTCTGCTGCAAAACACAGCTCAAATGCCAGAGTACAGAACTTTTATTTTGCATTCCATGAATGCTATAGCTTTTCTAATGTATCTCAGCAAACAAAGGAGTATTTACTCACTTAAAACTGATAATATTCCATTCAATGACAGAGTAAATTTAGCAATTATCATATTTGTCAGTTTCTGAATCATAAACTGAAAAATGTATATATTATGTAGAAATTATATTACAAGGAATTTTTTTTAATGAACCCATGCATAGTTAGTTTTTTTTATTTTTTATTGGTAATCTACCGCTTAACATAGGTTTCTGATGGACACACTCCTAAAGAAACCCTTTCTTCATTTCTGCA
>LYUA01001268.1:42996-56749 GCA_002093875.1 Calopteryx splendens | reverse complement strand
TGCCAAAATAAAAGTGTGTGGAAAATACTTAGTATTCCTTTTTCATTTTCATATCTATGATGTTGATCATTATTTTGAAAACATAATAATACAAATGGAAGGATGTAAAGTATTCAAGTTTAAAGCAAAAACTCCTCTGTCTTTGTGGATTTAAATCAGATTTAAAAGGACGTGCCTGAGGGGTTAATATATGTAAAACAGTACTGTATACTTACAACCTCTACGCCTATGTTATCCATTAGAAAAGATTAATAAAAACATGGTAAATACAGTACGGGGTCCAGAGAATCACACTGGCCATTTCATACCATGTGTATGTGAAGAGAAGCACGAAGAAAAGTAAATATGGCAGTGATAGCAGATAAATTACATTATTACTGTTAAAAGGGTAATCGTTTTGGCTATTCAAAAATTATAACATATGCAATATACATTTGACCATGTAGTTTTGAAAGTGAGATAGGTCTTCAATTTGTTAATAAGCAACATCTTATTAACAAAAAAGACAGAAAAAGGAGTAAAACTCATAGCATACCTTTCACTAGCATATCCACAGCTTCATTTTTTGTAACATTAGGATGGAACCAGGTGAAAACTGTATTTGGGTCAATGTTCTCATCAAGATCTTCCACCAGCTCTCGGAATATCATTCCTTGTTCACCCGTTCGATGTGCAGTCACCCACAGCCAGCCATCTCCCATGTCATTGTGGACAAAGAAAATGTCACCTTTCTGAAAGCTAAAAATCATCAACCTTATCACAAATTAAGTCCTCATGTTTCCCTTTTCTAGGTTACACCCAGGTCACACTGAGGGTATGGGAGGCAGTTTCCTCATAGGTTCTAAGTTCTCACTGGAAATTTACTATTGGATAACCACACAAAAGCATTAGGTATCATTTCACTCATGCTCAATCAAGAAGGACCATAATATGACAATTAATCAACTCATGCCATTTAAATTGGGTCAAAGGTTGATGAATCAGATTATGTATGCTACTTTCTCTTAGTGATGGTTTTGAAACAAGCTCAACAGCAATAGAAACATTCCACAACAAAGCAACTATGGACTTTGTTAAAGCAAAACTGCTTCATCAAGAACTGAAAATGATAAGTAAACCTCATGGTCATAGATTCGGAAGAGAATAAAAATGTTTTAAAACCTTCCAGTGGCTGAAATGGTTTGTTATGTTATGTATGTGGGCAAAGAGGCCACAAACACTTGGAATGTATTAGAAGACATTGTAAAAACTCGAGTAATTTGAGAAACTACAAGTGACATGAAAAAAGATAAAGCTCACACTTAAGCCACAGAAAAAATAAATCTTCGCAAAAAGCTAATCATACAGAAGAAGAAATTTCATTTAAAGCTCTAAATAGCAATACTGATAAACTTGAGTCAAGAAATGCCTTCATCTCAGATTCACGAGCTACTCAGCATTTCTAATCAGACAGTGAAGGAGTAGTCTGATATTAAAAACTGCCAATAGTTGTTAATATTCACATCGCTAATAGAGATAAGATTACAGCACAAAATAAAGGACTGCTCCATGGTACTTACAAAGGCAGGAAAACTACCATTCCGGATTTAACAGTGAAGTATATGCAACATGATTTATTATCAGTTGGTCAGCTAACTTATAAAAGACAAAATGTTCTTTTCCAAAATTATGCTATTTGTATTAGTGGAAGTGGGTTTGAAATAAAATGTGAAAGAGTTAATAACTTATACAAAGTTAGCATAAATGTTCCAGAAAAGGCATTTTATTGTGATAAGATGAAAAATTCCACCAAATGGTTCAGAAGGCCATGGCCATTATGAGGCCATGGGATGATTATTTTAGGAAGAGTGGTTCCCAACTACTGTAATAGAAATTCAAGCCTACTTCTCTTTGTGTGCGCTAATAGCTCATGTTAAGAAAAATAAACTTAAAAATACTGGAGCCTATGTCAGGTGGTAGAAACACCTTTTTTCAGTAAAGTTATGCCTTACAAATGTTTTCTGTTGTTATCCAAATTTCGTTTTGCTGGCCACTCAAATATCAATGAAAATGAAAGGTTAATAAAGATCTCTCCTGTGATAGACTGAGTAAATAAAAAATTTTTAGGCATGTACATTATAGAAAGAAACGTAGCAGTTGATATAAGTCTGATAAATTTTCGTGCCAGGTTCATTCTGTGGAGTATAATCCTGGAATGCACGCTCGCTTTGGAATCAAGTTTTATAAAATATGTGATAGCTTATCAGTTCATTGTCACAAATTTTCTATTTATATTGAGAAAAAACCATCAGGATCACCAGAAATTCTTTCTAGTGAGGCTATACTGCAAGAACTTTTACATCTTTACTTTGGTAAGGTTTACACTGTGACACTAGATAATTGGTACACTTCACCTTCTCTTGTTCTAAAGTTTGAAAGAAGAAAAAACTAATGCTCTAGGTAGAGTAAGAATAAACCGAAGAAATAAGCCATGAGAATTCAAAGACTTTCAACTGAAGAAAGGGGAAGCAAAAGTGTCGTTTAGCAATGGAATCTGCTGTGAAATGGAAAGACAAATAAGATACCCATTTTCTATCTACTTAACACATCACACTACAAATTTCAGCCACCAGAAAGAAATCAGAAAAACAAAGGAATAAATCATAAAACCTAGAGTTGTTCTTGATTACAATGCACAAATGAATGTGGTTGATAAACAGGAGCAACAATTAGCCTCCTTCCCCATTATGCATTGTTACTCTAAAGGGTACTTTTTTATACCATGGGCATAGTTTTGTACAATTCCTATGCATTGTATGAGAAAACAAGCCAGACAAAGATGGCAGTTTTCCTTTCCTATGAAAAGATGAGGCATTTTTAATGCATTAGTTGTCAAAACATCATAAAATAATAATACACTTCTGGCAGCAAAATGGGCATTTTAAGGCAATTTAATTGGTGAAATGGTGTCATTTTGCCAATAGAGAAATGTTTGAAATGACTAAAACCTCTCAATAGCTGTTTTACCTACCTTAATTCATCTGTATCCGGCATCTTTGTGTATGGTAAAATCGCCACCATCCGTTTCTTGTCATTTACAGGTTCAGGAGGGGGTACTGGATGAACTAGTCGCTCACGTTTGAGTAAGTCAGAACAGCTTGTATAATAGCCAATTAAGTCTGACAGGGAGTCAAACTGTCTGCCACCAATGTAAAAATCTCCGCATACGGCCGTTATTCTGAAATTAGTCCACAAATAATACGTACAAACGAATAGACTCAATAGTTCAGAAAGCCATCCCAATGACTTCATTACTTCAACCAACTCTTGATGAACGCTCACCGAAAATGATTGATTCCTGTTCTCCCTAAATACGACAAAACATAGGACCCCGGCTTTCGGTCGCTTTCTCTAACGAGATAACTACCCATTTTAGCCGCATGCCACAGACGTTCCTCCGCAGTGTAGCGATCTAAGCGACCATGATACCACCTGCAAGCGACAATAAGAAATGAGGTACAATGAATCATCAAGGAAAGGATAGGACATGGCAGTAAGAAAACTAGAAGTGTCAATTCAATAGAGTAATTAATGAAAAAAATTGCTGAAAAAAGTCAAATATATCACACATAGAAATTGGAATCTAATAATTTTCATGAAAACTACTTCGCCACATGTGGATAAGTGTTGACAACACCTTCCCATGAAGTCCTAGGGCGTCCTAATGGAGAGTAAACCCATGAAATGCTGACATTGAAATGAAATACGTAGTCAAAACATTAGAAATAACTCAAAATAAGGGGATAAAAACTCATAACAACACAAAGTTATCGATGTGTATTAGAATAAATATTGAGCTGAAATTACAACAATGCGAAAGAAAAACATGCCATAACATAATTCATTACAAACTTTTTAAAATCACCAAGTAATATACCCTCTAAGAACCAGTTAGTCTTAGAACGTAAGGAAAACAATGAACTCACTGGTTTTCTGGTGGGGCTACAAGCATAGATACATTGGCCCCTTCCGCTTCTTCAGCATCTCCCAAAAACGGATCAAACTCTTCACCGATTGCTCCATCTTGACCCTCTTCACTACCCGTACTTGGAGACCCTTGTAATTTCTCTTTCTGCAAAATCACTCCCGCACCACCCCTAACAAATTCAGCCATCTTGGCTTACGACTTCTCCAACGACACCTCTGACAACCTCGATGAAGCTCGCCGGCATGTTAGTAGTAAATGCGATAAACCTTTTGACCGTTTGATAAAATTAATGCCACATTGTTTGACTAGCATTTAATTGTACTTTAACTGTGTATTTAAAGACCGCCACCAAATAAACAATTCTAATTAGCCAATCCACTTTTTGTGGATTAAAATATTTTCATATCCAGTAGTTACTCCTTTTTTCCATATGAACAAATGATTAAAAATTCAGCATTAGTTTTCACAAATTTTATTTTAAAGTGGAAGCAAATGAAAATTTTACTCATAGAAATTGGATGAGAAAAATTTCAAATCTCATCGAAGACGACACAACTTAAATAAAAGACGACATATCACGAAGTCGATTTCTTGTGTAAGTCACGTATTATTAGAAACTAAAAATAAATTATTAGTGATGCTTCACACACCAATAATAATCAATGTTATTATCCAGCATTAGTTGAATGATATTAACGCTTACCAACTGTCTTTTGTTTTAAAAACCGAATTCGAAATACAATACACCATGATGCACTATTCTTTTCGGTAAATGAATGGCGTAATGTATTTTATAAGTTGTAGTATACTTCTTTCTCCTTACTTTTTGGTATTTTTTCAAAATATAACGTCCCGAATTGGGGTTTAAAGATAATGTTATCGGTTTCCGGCATCGGAAATGAATGATAACAAGGTTTCGGAGACCTTTCGTAGCTATGTTGATGTAGAAGAGGTGGAACTCCGGGTGAGTTTGAGTTAAGGACGTTGCATGCTGTAATTGTGCTCATTTATTTATTGTTTGCTTTTCACTTGTGATGTGTCATGGTATATATTGCTCTTGTTAGTATTAAACTCAGGACAGTCGTTTTTTCGCGTTGACTCAATTTAACATGTAATTCTAATTGGTAATAGATTTATTCATATTCGTGTCGTATATTTACAGGAAATCAGTGGAGAGAGAAATGACTCTATTGAAGATGCTCTTGTGCCAAAGTTTTTACCAGGTATTAAAACTTTTGTTTTATAAACAAAAGAGATTTTGTATTATTAGTGTTAGTCATCTTGACTTAGTTCGTGATACACTGCTCGATTGGGTGCCCTGCAAATTGCGAGAAATTTACTGCTACAGGTTTTCAGGTGCTACTTCGTTAGGTTTCTTAATGCCTAATGCGTCCATCTTATATGCTTGAATGGGGACTTGTTTAATACCATTCGAATAGCGAAGAATTTGGGCTGCGGATTGTGTATAGAGGCCCCGGTAGTACTCTCACCGAAGGCGTGTTATTGGCCTGGATGAATTGGAAGTCTCTTTCAGCATTTAAAAAGCAAAGGGACAGAATTTAAAATATCTCATCTAGTCGTTCCATTTCAAATTGAATGTCAAATTAAAAATGAAATTATTTTTCAAAACAAATTTCCTCTTGTAGTATTTACCCATAATTACTTAGCCATGCTTGATTAGTCGTAACAGAGATATTTCAGCCAATCCGATTGATGTGTTATTTGCGGTGAAAGTGTCTCCCTTAGTATTTACTACAATATCCTTCATGTGAATAATCTTCCTTACAGCAAGATAAGAATTCAATGCAAGAGCTTGAAATCGCTAATTTTTCCTCACTTTTGTTGGTACTTCTTTTCTAGATAACTGCTTGTTAAGATAGTCGAGTTTTCCTTAAGGAAATTGTCCTTCCTTTATAAATAAGAAATGTGTCTACTTATTTTAATTGGTTGTGGCTAAGTATATTTCGAGACTATAATTTTCTTTTTTACTCAGGCCATTCCCATTGAGAAAATGGTCACAAAGTGTCTTTCTACTGTAGGGATCATTTTTAAATGCATGCTCCTTTTGTGTTCATATGCATGTGACAGGCCATTCAGTTGATAGTGGGGTGGTAAATATTAACTACTCATAAACGTGAAATGCTAAATCCAAAAACTCTGTTGACCCAACCCCCCTTCATACACCCCTTCCCCTCCATGCATCCATCCCATACCCCATCCACTGCCGCCAGTGAGGGAGGCAGTATATTTGAGGTTGTCTGGAACCACTCCACTACTGCCTCCCCTTGAAAGTGAAGACGAAGGTGGTAAGTTGCATATATTGCTCTGCTGAAGTGTCCTTCCAATTTATAAGGTGATCAGATTAGTAGTAATATATTTATTTTTCAAAACGGTCAAAAAATAGTGCAATACCATAATGAATAAAGATTTCAAAACCTTGAGTTCAATTTTTGGTTTATTGTCCGCTATTGTTGAGTACAATGCTGCCTAGGCATAGGTAAAAATTAATTATGTGAGGGGATTTCACTGCATTAAAACAGCTAGTAAAAACTCATTTGGGAGTTTCATCAAAGGCAGAGCTCCTTTAAATACAGCATATGAAGAGATTGCATTCATATGTGATACATGAGAACATAAGTGTGATTTCAATGATTTTAGAGTATCTGAGTGATGTAAATGGGAGGAAGAGTGTGTGTTGTGAAATGAGTCTACTCCACTCAAATGCATGATAGTGACATTCAGTGAATGAGTTCGGCAAAAAGCAGAAAAGTGGCTTGGATAATAAAAGGCCAGATTTTTCTGTAGCTGCTAACCTAAAAGGTGTTTGTAAAATAAGATATCCTACAGCTCTAGCATAACATTAACTATTCAGTAGCACACCAGTTATACTTAGCTACTACCCAACTTGGTAAAATTAGAAACAGCAGTTAACCACCTAGCTCCAAGTACCAGGCTCCGCAATTGATGAGTGGATGAATTTCTCATTTATTACCAATATTTATAGCCTTAAATAATATGCTGTTTTTCTGTAATTAAAATATCAAAATAAATATTCCAATTATAATGGATAAGTTTGTTGTAAATAATTAATTTTCAGCATTTTTATTATTATTGTCCATTTACATCAACTTAGCACTCATACTATGGGCATAGAAGGTGGAATTAATCAAATATTGAGAGTTATATAACAGGAACTCCTCCTGAACACAACCCTTCACTCACTGAAGTTCTCAGCTCATGCTCCTCCATATATGTACATGACCATCCCCAAGTTACAACCCAACCCATATTTAGTAGTTTTTGTAGTGATTAGGATAGGTGACTGACAGCAGAGGTCGTTAGGGATAGAAGGGTAATTAGGTAGATTTAGGAATTTTGGGGAATGGAGGGAGGGTGAAGAAAAGCATGGGATTGCCATTGGCCTACTCTTAATGAAAGGAGCCAAGGGGACAACAATCTAACGCCCCATCCAATGTATGAAATAGAATTTTAAATGCTTTCCACATAGCATCCTAATAGGGATTGGGTTATCCCTGTAAAAAACCTTTCCATCAGGATTTGAACCCAGGCCCTTAGGATGCCATACGGGGCCAGTATATATAGGGTAGCAGGGACTGAGACAGACTGGTTGATTGAAAGGAATGTACTGCCAAGGTACACATGAAAGTAGAATTGTTAGTTTGATAAACATTAGTGCATATATTTCCTTTGGAAATAATATTTTGAAGGCCTTTTTCAAGGAGTGCATTAATAGTCTGTATGCACTTTCTCTACAACATCTATATGGAGGTAGTCCAACTCAAGATGAGTTGGACTACCTCCAGACTCAAGAACAATGGTCTAATAATCATAGGGAATGTAGATGGGTAAGTCATGGTGGAATCTGTCAGTAATTCAGTTTTCCACTCATTCACTTGTAGAACAGCTGCTCTTAATCACATGAGATCAAGGAAGTAGTTTCCTTTGGAAAGTCCGTTTGAACACAGAATGGTAAGGGAGGGATATGACATCACTAGGAAAGATAGCCAACGATCTTGAGAAGATCTCTTGAGACACCACCAAACAGTATCCCATCCATGGACGAGCAAGCCGAAACATTTCCCATTGAAGAACACAGGAATGCCACAAAAGGGGCAATGCTCTTTCCAGATCAAGAGCTGAAAGAAGATTCACTAGCCAGGCCATTTTGTGGACTGGCCCATGGGAATGATGCTAACTCTCCGAAATAAAACCTGGAGTGAATATGCCTGTTCCATTGAGATAGGGCATGAATCAACCTTGCTCCCACAGAAGGTTTAGGAATTAGTCATTCTATAAAAGTGCAATTAGGCACATAATCTCAAGCACAACACACATAGTGGAAAGGTAATCATTTTTTTCAAGAGGATCCACTGTGGTATCCTGCTGTCCACCAGCAAGTCCAGTCAATTACGTGGGCTCTGTGGCAACAGCTGCCACTGTCAAGATAATTTGCAGTTTCATTTAGAACTGAAGCTTGATCAACTGAAAACACATTTGGCAATATAGGATAAATTCAAGGCAACATACTAATATATAAATGACTCTCAGTTGCTCTTATTTAGCTTGACTTACCTTGAATAGCAAGTTCAACTTCTCCCCCACACCCTTCACTGCATTAACTCCCTTATCACCCAGGTCACTTCATTTGTAACTAGCAGAACTGAGGTTTGATTCTCAATGGGAAGTTGTAAGTAAGTAATAATATTGTAGTCCTGCTTATGCAGTAGAGAATCTAAGATCTCAATCTTAGCATCTTTATGCTAAATGGAAACCACTCAAGGAAAATAAATGAAAAAGAAAACTTTGAACAAAATATAAAAATGAAGAGCAGGAGCAAGGAATACAGAGAAAGCACTGAATCAGAAATGAAATAAAGAAAAGAACACCTTTCCAATACAGACAAATACCAGCAACAAAGGATGCAAATGGAGGAATAAAATAAAAAGAGAAGCAGCACACACATTTTTCACCAGCAATATCAAAATGTGAGCGTCTTAGATGACAACGAACCCAACCATGAAATGTTAAGATATAATTAGTTACAGAAGCAATTTCAATTGCACCTGTAACTAATTATTCTAATTGTACTAACAATTTGTGAAAGTTGCTATTCACCCAGTGATATAATTTGGAAAGTTAAGTAATTAACAACTTATAAATGGCAACATGGAAATCACCTTTAAACTAAAGACCAAAAAATTCAGTATTGTACATTACTTACATTGTAATTACTATTAAACTCATTTTCAATGTTAGTAAACATAATTATGTAATAAGGTTTACTGTATCGTGTGAAACTTTGTGGAAATGCTTCTTATTGAAATGAAAGGCATAACTTGGTTTTTCCACGTTATATTTATGGAAAAATATATATTATTTGGTAAAACTAAGTTATGCCTTTCATTTCATACTTATATAATAAATAATGTGGAGGTAGGTCTTAAATATGTGGGAGGCTGATTAGAAAATTTTTAGCCAAAATGTTAATTTATAGAACATTTGAAGTAATATCACAAATGTGTGTTGCTATCTCATTATAAGAAATTAAACTTTTAATTCCTCATCTGATAATATTTTGTATATTTGTTTAACAGCGTTGAAATTTCTTCTCTGAGTTATTTTGAAATGATTTGTGAACATCCAGTTCCTGTAGATCATTCTTCTTATGAGATGCTGAGATTTCTCAGCATGTTTATTAGAACTACCCTACAAACCGATGGCTCCAAAGCATTATTCTCCTCCCGTGGCACTTCGAATAACTAAGTGTTACTGGATATTATCAGCTAAACCCTGCACTGCGATAAAAAATGAGAAGAAAAGCAATACCACAGAATTTCAGCTATCAGGAAGTAATGGGAAGTGCCATGAGCCATACTATACCATACCTGGAGTCATTCGCCAACACATTCTTTCTTCATAATGTAGAGATGTAAACAGCATAATTCTGTGAAAGAGCCAATAAAGAAGTTCATGGGTTTGAAAAATTGCAATGAAAGTCCTCAATTTAAATTTACGTGTTTTGTATTTCATATTATTATTTCATTATTTTTATATTTCAGGTGAATTGTTTGTTGCAAAAGCCCAAAATGTGTTAATGCTAACGCCATTTAGTAACAACAAACAAGGTATATCAGGAACATTAACTATTACCAATTTCAAGTTATCATTCATCACCACAGATATATCAAATAAATATGTAAGTATGCTTAGATGATGATTAATGAAATCAGTTTTATTATGTACTAGTATATATGCAGTCATGTAGCTATGGAAAGTAAGACTTCATAAAAACAGTTTCCTGAACAATCAATTCTAGTGAGTATTATTTATCATTCTAATGGTGTTATTTGTTTCTCCAACATTGATATATGGTTCACCATACAAAAGTATACAAATATCGTTCACCCCTCTCCGTTTTCATGATTATAGCATTAATGATGCAAATCCTTTTTACATAGTTATATAGCATAAACTTTTCTCCTACCCCACCCAAGAAATTCTCTCTTTTGATCACATTATTTTATTTGCATTTTAGTATTAACTTTTAATTAAATAATTTAATTGAGAGAGTACTCTATGCATAGAATGGATCTTTTTCATTTGGTTCCTCAGAGGATTTAGTTGGTATTCCAATTCACCTGACTGAAACTCTTTTTCCCTTTAATCTAATAACAATGCAAGTTAGTGGTCCAAGGTAGTGTGTCCATACAACATGGCCATTTTTTCTAAAATTAGGCCTAATTGCAATGAAGCTGATGGTGTATGTCTTAACTTGTCTTTCCTCATTTTTAGTACATCACCATGTATTTTTTTTTAATTATGAGTAATTGATTTTTCCAGGAATGTGGATATCAACAAAATCTCTTTCTTGGGGAGCATGAGGTTAGTTTGTCAAATGTTGATATTGTTTATCAAATAATTGGGGGTAAAAAGAGAAAATTATCACCACGAATCAATTTATTTGGAAAGGTCAAAGGACTGCAAATTGTGTGCAAGGTATGTTTTTTAATGCTTTGATGCATGTATCTCTTTATTAAAACTATAAAATTGTGATCTCTTTTATGACATAATTTGTTCTCTCTTGTAGAATATGAAAGTTCAAACATTTATGTTCAAGTTCTCTCCAATCGGACAAGGGAAAAGTGTAACTAATGCAATACTCCACCATGCATTTCCAGCACGACATCAGTTACTCTTTGCTTATGATTACCGGTGAGATATATTTGAGCACTAAAATGTCATAGTTTCAGGTATTTTTTATTCAAATATCTTTCTTATTTTTTTCAGGGAGCCTTCATACCACTGCCCTCATGAAGTATGTCTGTTCCAAGATCAACATGATTGGTTAGCTGAGCTACAGAGATCTAAGTGCCTTGGTTGGAGAATATCTGCTGTGAATCAGAATTTTAGGATGTCTCCCAAGTAATGATTGAAATTCAAATTCATTAATATCAGTCATTTGAGGGTAGTTGCCCCCCGGCCAATCAGTAACCAGCTTCAAGTTATCTAGATAGCCATCCAGGCTTGTCTTCTAACCACCGTTAGTGCTGATTGATCCCCAGGGCCCCACCCTCAATTGACCTATTTATCTGTAGCTCTCACACTCTGGGCTGTGGGTACAAAATCCCTCACTCCCTCCAACTCAATCTGGTTTTCAGTGGTTATTTGCTAGTGTCACTTGCCAAGTTTCAGTTTTTGCTTTGGTTTTACAGAGTACCTGGAGTAGAGTAAAATAACATTCCTCTTTCCTCCTACTCCTCTCCCATCAGTGCCATGGCAGCCATAGGGTGTGTGCTACTGCTTAAAAATTTTAATAATTTCTATAACATAGAGTTAATATCACATAAATGTAGTTATATAAACACAATAAGAGTTCACTATAACATGTAAGGCATATGCCGATAATGTCATATAATGTTTTTTATTTTCAATCTCACGGGGAAAAGCATATATATTTTTGTCAGCTATAAATAGTGGGCATTTCTGTCATATTGATTATGTTTATTCATGTTTGTGATCTGAGTTGCATAACTTGATCGGTTGACAGTGCCATAATAAGTCTAAGTACCATACACCCCAAGAAGCAAATAAATTGAGACAATTTATTGCTCCAAAAGAAGTTTGAAGGCTCCAATTGTCAACTTTTGGCTCCCATTGTTTTCCACAACTCACTTCCCTTTTCCTCTGCTGAATTGGATGGGCAAGGTTCATTGGATCCAAGTCATTCATCTCAAGTTTCCCCCTCTTTCCACACCCTCACTTCCACTACCCATTCTTATTCTCCCATGCTCCTCCTTTTCCACACTCACATTCCGCATTTTTCTGCTTCTTTTTCACACTCAAATTCGTATTACAATTCAGTGTGCTCCCAGCCAACCACCAGATATTGACAGCAGCTCTCCACATTAATAGCATCCAATCTAGTAGTGTGTTCAATGGGAACTGTGATTCTGTAGTCATTTTTAGGCAGTGGCGAGGGAAATTAAGTAAAAACTGTGCTGACTCAAGATTTTCCCGTAATCCTTGGGTAGTTCTCACCAACCCATGGCCTTCGGAAAGGAGGGTAATGACTCGAATAAATACCATTGAGCAATGTGATGCAAAATAGGGTTCCCTTTTACAGGGGAGTTATTCTTTATTCATGACATAGTGATATCATTCGATCACTTTGTGCATTTTGCCCAAAAGCATTCTCTTCCATGGACAGATGTGTGGCTCATGTTGTATCAGTGGTACATGATTCAGTCACTGCTCATTCCATGACAGTTATGTTACAAAAGAGGGAAATCTAATGAAGGTGAAGAAAAAAAATTTTGATTTAGCCAAGAGGCTAGAAAATATCCAGGTTTACAAATGCTATACAAAGAATACAGATAAAACTGAAAGTGACAGTCACATGTCGTTTATTATCATTTACCTTTATTGAAGTAAAAACTTGGATTGAATATCACATGCAAAAATTTTTCTTCATTTAACGCTTAGTCAGATTTATCTTACTAAAAAAGGTACCAACCGAGTAATAATGAAACTTCATTTGGTTTTAAATGCTGATATTTTTTAACAACCTGTATGGCCATAATCTCAACAGGAAATGGTACAGGAATTCCACATTTCCTTCCTCATGTGAAACATTGATCTGACAGCTCTTCACATTGAGGTGGCCATTGAATGGAGGGGATTTAGTGAAATAGTAACTTAATTCATTTACCATTTGTGATCATCAGCTATTGAGTATGATCAACCTCGGTGCAGTCAGGAATGTTTTCAATTGTTAATGAATTTCCCCTTTATTCTGAGATTTTACTCTTATTATGTCCCTTATGTCCCTGCAAATTTATAATTTTAATTTTTCCCTTTTTACTACCTCATGTTACAAAAAGTGATATGAACCAAATAAAGTAAGCAAAAAATATGTTGGAAAACTTGTTTGTTGAAAAATGTCAAGAAAAATTAATTTCACAATCAAATTATTATCAAAATTGATCAGAAAAGTTTCAAACTTGTCATAGGTCTAACTCTAGAGCACATACTATAGTTATATTTCCAGACTTTGGAAGAATAGCAAAAAAGAGATTGTGCTGAGGCAGTTCATACAACATAGGCATCACATAATATCCTGTATGCGCATTAAGTACATTTTCCTCTATAATTGTTTTATCTTCAAAATTTTTTACTCAAAACACCATAGTATTACTAAAACAAAGAATCAGTTATATATGCAAAAAATTCACAGTGAAAAAATCATTCGCCTGAACCGGGAGTCGA
>LYUA01001265.1:361443-374294 GCA_002093875.1 Calopteryx splendens | reverse complement strand
CGTTTTTTCAATCTGTATCCTGAATAAATTGGCACTTTAAATCACCGAAGATCCACGCACCAAATATTTGCATTTGATCAATGCAAGATTTCCAAAATATAGCACACAACCCCATTAACATATAAATTCAGATTCAACATCTAATTGCATAACATTCTCAATATTTATATTATACAAAAATAATGAACAAAATTTGATTAAACAAGTTTATAAGTAAGTAATGAAGTTTTGGATCTTATGTCAAGGTGAGCAGAAGTTCTCGAGGATTTCTTAAGGTTAGGAAAATCGCCAAATACAGACTATTTTCCATAACTAGTCTGTAATTAGGTTTGCAAGGAAAAAGGGCAGTTGAATTAACTTACAAGTATCACGATATCAACCCAAACGAAAAATGATTCAGCGAGAGCTTGAAGGACGCAAAACACACAATAATTTTCTACAAGAAAGGAAATGGAAGCAAGTGGGTTCACTATCAGAAGTGGTTACAAAAATTTAAGCAAATAAGAAACACATATTTACCACGATAGTCAATTAAACTAACACAAAATCATAGTAATCAACCCGAAGATCGGTTTGGTAGGCGAGGGTAGAGCTCATCCAGTATTAATCCCAACGACGAGTGAAGTGCAACAATTTTCAGCATTTTTGATCGTAAGTCATCGCATAAAACAGTCGAGATGAAATGTTGTAATGATCAACCAGCACAATGAAGCAGCTTTATATAAAAAAAACTTTGAAATTCAAATTTAAATAGTAATTGTTCTAAAGATGCACATGTAAAAAAGAAATAAGTGATAATAAGGACATGGCACAAAGAAGCAAGGGATGAAGACTGCACATTTAAGATTCCGTTATTGTAATTGCCACTATCACTGAAGATACTATCATTCTACTTTTAACCGCAATGATAATTTTAATTCCCTGAGAATATTTCTACATAACTATTTCTTTTTTAAACGAAGTTGGTTTCCATATACACTCTTCAAAAGTCACTTTGTATTTCAATTATGATCACAATAGATTGAGAAGTGTCATAAAGATAGAAAACTAATATATTAAAACCTGCGGAGAGACCCTTTCAAAACATTTTTATATGTTTCATTGCATAAGCATATAAAACGAGCAATACGGAAGGAACGGAGAAGGAAGATTTTCATGGCAGATAAGGATTTAAATTAAAAGGCACGTAATACCACAGAAATTAATTTGAATAAGGTTTCCAGGAAATCACGAGGTTTTAACACGAAGAGTAAATAACTAACGGATGGCAGATAAAGAAAGCGTTGATAAAGAGACAAGGATTGATAGGAAGGGAGACGAATAGAAAGAAACAAGGAAAAGAGAAGAGAGCAGGTTCCCGAAAGGGTCTATAGATTGTAATTCCGAGAGGGGAGGTGGGGTGACGGAGATTTTTAACAAGGCTGTCGTGGGTTTCCACGCAAGAATGAAATCGACCCCGTTTCTTAAGGCGGAAAAATGAGACACGTTAAGCAGAGAACGGGGAAGGAAAGAGCGTGGAATAAGGAAATTAAAAAAACAAAAAGGATCGCAATAGTGCCACTGATTTTCCTTAAAATAATTACTTTTTAATTGGGTTTAAATAATTGATGCATATGTCCCGTATATACTTCAACAGAGATACGCAAGAAAAAATCATCCCTCATATTTAGTGTTATCATCATAGGCGTGTCGAAATCAATTGTTAAATGAACACATAAATGTGTTATCAGAAGTGAATAATTAGTCAATTTGTTGCATCAAACAATGATGGTCCTTAAATGTTTCTAAGTGACCCTTAATATAAAAAAGCATCCAATGAAATAGGCCGCTTTTAATGCATAAAAATTCATAATAAAAACCTTAGGATTTTTACACGCACAATCAATCACTGCATTCCAAATAAAAGTCACCTCATCTCAATGGTCTGATGGAGTGAATTTAACTAATGGAAAGGTGCCCAGGATTTGCTTCTTTAGATATATCAAATTAATACTTCCAACAATAGGTAAATAAATATAGGTATATCTCGTTTTCTCTCCATTCAACAAATGTATTCCCGCTTATTTATTTGACATTGTAGTTGAAAAATAAATGGAACGTGAATATAATCATTACTAAATCAAGAATTGAGAATGGCTGAAATGAGACCTTTTTCATTTCCTCAACAAAATAAGAAATATTGGACAGTTCAACTGTGTTTTTCAGAACGGAATTCTAGAAACAAATTATGTTACTGAATTACGAAATTGAAGAAATAATGGCTCTAAATTGATTAAATTTGGGACAATCGCGAAGATGAGTCATGTTTATAATAAACTATCCTTGCCTATGATTCTTCTTCGAAAGTCGCATTTTGGACGCGGTCCGCAGACAATCGGTCACACTGAGCACTTAACGTATATTTTCTCTGAAATATATTAAACACTTCACGTCACTTACTACCTCATGACATCTGGGATGACTTGAACGACATACATTGTGTGAAAGATAAATTCAATTCATTTCCAATCACGTTCATTGGTTTACTTCAATCCTGCTTTCCCCATAAGAAAAATCGAGAGCAGAAGAATGGGCAAAAAGGAAACTTTACTCTCAATATATAATAACTATAAGCCCGCATTTACTTAGATTACATTACCAAAGTAAATTTATTACCACTGACTTACGTGCAGATTACCACACAGTTCTAAAGGAGTTTAAAAATAAATTAGCATGGTACAGACAATCTATCAGCGTTGCCTAAATACGTAAACACATCCAATAATGTACTAAGCTCTGCATGGTCACTTATTTAGAGGAATACATAATCAACTATTACCTCTACTCAGAATACGAAAACCTTCGTTTATAATCAAAGTACAACTGATCCTGATTAAATTGCTAATAAATTCATTTTACTATCTGTCAATCCTCCGCTTTTCCCAGGTCATCAAATTTTTTTCTCTCCCATTGCCCAGCCAACACCAAACTCATCATTTTTGTCTCCTACTGACAGGCCACGAAGTCATAAAAATTGTCAATTCCGTTAATAATACTTTATCTTGAGAGCTTAATGAGGGTTACCAAAGCTAAAGCAAAGCAAATCCCCATTAGGGTTACCAAAGCAGCTGTCCATCATAATGCTTCACCCATTGCCATTATTATTAATGCATCCTTTTGTCAAGGCCATTTTCCATCTCGGCTTAAATTTGCGTGACACCCGTATACCCAAAAAAATGTTCACTTGCTGATGCAAATACCTATCGGTCTAATTCTCTAGCATCAATGTTCTCAAAGATGTTATAAAAAGCATTCCATAGTCGTGTAATTAATTTTATGGAGCAGTATAGTTTATTAACTAAATCGCAACATGTTTTAGGGAAAGTAAATCTACCTGTTCGGCTTCGTTTGAATTGCTTGTCTTATACCAAGGACTCAATGAAAGTCAGCTCTTATTGGGTGTTTTCTATGTTTTAACTATGGCCTTCGACATTGTAAACCACCAAAGTCTGCTCCATAAACTCAATAACTTAAGTATCAATGGGGGTGCCTTACACTGGATTGCCTACTTTCTATCAAACAAGCAGAAATTATTTAACTCACCCAGATCAATACTAACGGACAAGTTAATGTTAGATCCACACCACGTTCATTAGAATGCGGTGTTCTCCAGTATTTAATCCTTAGTCCCCTCTTATTTATAACAAAATTTAATGACCTGCACAAATACTTATCTGGTAGCATAGTTACACAATACGCTGATAATACCTCATGTCTTTTAAAGGCTTATAACCCAACTGATCTAAATGCTATTTTAAGAATGAAACGTTGGTGCATTGTCAATTATTCGAAATTAAATACTAGCAAGACTATTTCCGAAGTTTCATTCAAAAAGATTAATCCCAATACCTTTCTAATAAAGCTAAATTCAAAGAACATAATTTGAAATTGCCAAACCAAATGTCTAGGCCTGCATTTAAGTGATAACTTAGACTGAACAATTCACATTAATGCGACCTCTAGCAAAAGTGATTCTGGTGTGTTGCGTAGATAAACTAATTTACTTTGAACAAGCACACTAATGCTTCACTACTTTGCCGAAATCATTCTCACCTATCCTATACACATTAATTTTTGGAGAAATTAGTCTCTCAGTAAAAGTATTTTCCCTTTTAAAATACAATTATAAGTTTCGTGGATATGGCCATCTTGCGATCGCCTCATATTGGAGGAAAACATCCGAAAGATTGGGGCTGGGGAGGATGGAGTGATTTGGAACCCAACACGGGATCCTAAGGGCTAGAAATAGGGCCGACTGGGAAAAGATCAGAAAACAGCAACGGCCACAAAGGCTCAGAGGGAAAGCGGATTTAGATACGGACTGGGATTCTGGAGATATCCCCGCAGGAGAAGAGATCAGAAGAAGGAAAAGGGGGAATGAGAGAAACGAGGAAGCCGGCGAAGAATTAAAAGAGGGAGGAAAAACGCGACAAAGGCAGAAGGAGAGACATACCTTAAACGCTTCTCGGGGGGAAACCCCCCACCCCTCCTCGACCACCCTCCCGTTCCTTCAATTTCTTTCCCAGGCGTTCATTTCTTTTAATGAGGAGGCGACGGAGGGAGGGCGAAAGCATGGAGCGAGAGGACGTGGCCGGAGAGGGAGGGGGGGGGAGGGAGTGAGTGGGGAAAGAGGCGGTCCCTAAAAAGGAGGAAGGGCGGTTTTAGGGGATAGGTTCGTATCGGCATTCTTTTATTCAGAGGTGTGGCGAAAGTTAAAGAGCCATTACCCCCAAGGAATCGCCTCGACCCGAAACCTCCGGTGGAAAACTAAATGAGAGCCTCGAGAGACTCTTGAAATCAAACCGCGGCGTCGAATCCCTTAAAGGAAAAGGACGATGGAGGGAAAATATGTATTTTTCGAAATCTCCTGTGCCCTCTCGTGCCACATACCTATCTCTATATCAACGTTGTCGTGTCTGGTTGGCATTCCAATGGTGAAAGAACTACGCTGCCCTTCTCAGAAATCTCAGGTATTCCTTTAAATTCACTTTCCGAGTGCAAATCGTGGAATATTTTGACGTAGAACGGGAAAGAGAAATTATTTTTTTTTAATATGGTTCCCATTTAGTTTACGTCTGAGTCCTCAGAAACCATCGATCGTGAGGTGTATGATAGATGCGTAGAGTATTTTTAGATCTGGGAACAATTTGCAGTGCAAATTACGTTTTCCAGTTGAAAAGACATTTAATCAAAAGCATGTTGTTTTTCAAAGCTTGAAAAAAGACCAATCCAACACCCACCAAGGACACAGACGTATTCAGAACACCAAACCTGAAGTAATACTATCTGAGGAGAATTTTATATTTATGCAAGGAGAAGGATGAGTAACACAAATAGGCACATGGGAGTAAAAGGTGGCAAGGCAATATCTAATCCTCTTCATTGCAATTTCATGCTCTGAAGGAACGCCGAAGAAAATTTAAGGCTCAATTTGACACTTATTTCCACCAGGGTAGACTCCTCAAGAGATGAAATAAATACACCCTCAAAAACGGTGTATTCCGACGACGAGTTAAAATCATTGCAAAAATCTCTAGCAGATAAATGGGCGAAGAAGAAGTACATGGAACTGATGTCCTCCATTGCCTCTCTCATACGTTAAATATATGTGAACAATCATAGAAATCAACCGGTAGGTGAGGGTAGAGCTCACCCAGTACGAAGCCCAAGGGTGTGTGAATTTCACACATCAGGGTAGGGGGGTCAATTCCTTTCTCTGTACCGCCCGCGATTTCCCAGGATGACCTGGCCACCGAAAAATGCTACATAGGCTTCTGCCAAGAGGCGTCACCCGGAATCGAACCCACGCCCTCCGGTCAGTAGCCCAGCGCTCTAACCACTGGGCTGCTACGCCCCACCATATATGAGATGCTTGTGAGGAAAAAAAATTTGAAATAACCGTCAAACCATAAACGTAGGTTTCCCTAATAGGTATAGCCTAACTAAATATTAATTTTCCTGGAGATTAGATTTGCAGCTTTCTCATGCCACCAGAATAAGGAGAGAATGCGCATTTCACTCGGTACACATAGGTATCGAATGATTGATGCTAAAGAAGTCCATCAATTTGAAAAATACTGCAGTTACTCTTTATAAATATGTTATTCCGTCAGCAATTACAACTTCAACGACGGCAGCGGGGAAATGGCGGGGGGATGAAAATCAGAATTTGTGCGGACTAAAATATTTTGATGTAGGTAGGTGCTAAATTTTTCACTGCACTTTCCACCTCACAAAACCACAGACGCTATCTTCGTAAAAATTTTAATAATAATTTTTAAGTCCTTGGAGAGGAGAGATGCGATTCTTTCGATCATGCTTCCAGCGTCCCTAACCCAAAGAAATCAAAACAATGCAGATCTCCCTCGCGAAAGAAAGAATCCCCGGAGCGATAATAACGAGATTGATCAAGGCGCAGCTGATGAGCGCGGCACGGAGGGAACTCTTCATAAAATGCGCATGAGGGATTTTATGGCGCAGCGAAAGCAAGAAAGCAGTGTGAGGTGATGAACGCGTGAGGTGAAGTGGAATTGGGAAACAATAAATAAAGCTTTATCCGCTTTGGATTGGCGCATATTAAATAAAGCCTCCTTCAACCATTCCACTTTTTGGGTTGAAAATTTCTTATTACTATGCTTTATGCTTTTATTTTCCCTTTTACGCCTGACTTAACATTCTTAATTCAAAATAATAACTTTATTCCCCCACCAAACCTATCATAGCGTCTTTAAAAATTTCACCACTTTGGCTGGTTTTGACCGTCAAAACCTCTTCAGAATAACGTTATTACAAAGAAACTGTGGGAAATGCCACGACAGTACCTTCAACAGAGTCACCCGCTGCTGTGTATACATATGCGAAAAATTCAAAGAGTAAAAATCATGGGTCCAGGCGAATGATTTTTACACTGTGAATTTTTCGCATATGTAGCGTTATTAAGTTGAAAGTGGTAGAGGTATTAAAAATTAAATAGTACAATGTTACAAAGTGGTGTATTTTTCAACATATCACAACTCCAAAAATTACATTCACTAATTCACCATCTTAAATTATCATGGTTTAATTATATTCACGTCATATTTACTCTTCACATATATCTACTCTTATTCCTTTCACCTTATACAAAATAGAATTGCTTCTTAAAACCATAAGTCTTCTTTCATGTGGTCGTCAAAGCCGCCGAAGAGAAATTAATTTCATTACATATTTCAATAAAAAAGGTCATCAAAGTAAAGATATTTTCGTGCACATTTCTTCTGCAAAAGGTTATAAAAATCCCAAAAATGGTGAAAATTTATTTTCATCTCTTTGGGCCACTTCAAGGGTCAGTTATTATTAAAATAATAAAAATAAATGCGACACTGCCATGCTCAGGGAAAAATAAACATTGCATATACGTTTGACTCAAAAATTTACATCTTCCAATAAAATGTGTGCTCACAAGCATAAATTTATTGAAAGAAAACGAAGTGTTTTGAAATGGATGAAATTTTGCAGGAAAAAATGAAACGAACTGTACACTCCGAAAGAATCAACTAATTTTTCATGCATGAGAAGACTCGTAACGATGGGATGGCCAATAAAAAGATGTTTCCGCCTCTAATAGTCTTTAGCAACTGCTCCCGAGAACATGTGCCGTTTAGTAGGTTGAAATTGGACAATTCTGACGCCAGCGAGGCGGACACAAGATAAACGCTATATACGCGGGGGGGATGAATGAATGGAAACAGAAGGGTAAAAAGCGTTCTCTCGGAAGATCACTAAATTTTTGGAAAAGGAGTTTCTTCTTATGCTTTACAGCAGAACGGTTTTCGCCAGCCATTTTAAGCACGTGCATCCCTGCGCCAGCCCGGCGCGTTATTCGTCGGAAGAAACAGTTTTATCCCGTTTGAAAAGGAAGATATTCAAGAGAGAGAATTCCCTCTTTAAATGCTGTGTTTGGAGACGCCCATAAACTTTATTCCATTTTTATATGCTTGCAGCAGTATCTTGAAGGAAACCCCGGAACGGTGTTGAACTTCCAAGAAGTAAAATAATACGAAGGATACACGCATTCCAGTCAACAGACAGCTAAAATATTATCACCCGAGAGCCTGGTCCATAACCTTAAATCAAATCACATGGAAGATTAGACGATTATACTGTGAATCCGCATCTTTTTGCTCACAAAACACTCGATCATGGGAACCTCTCCGTTTATATATTGAGAAGGAGATAAAACACTCTTCCCTGGAACAAAACGCCAAGTTACGTGCATTGCCACTTCAGGTATCAGTTAAATAATTCATAGATTACATCTGTAAACATGTCATCTTACTCGATGAATCGGAATATCAAATTAATTTCACCAAATATTACGAATAGGAAATAACAAAAGTGTTATTCAAAGTTGTGCTGAATCACAAATGTGCAGTAGAAGATGAAAAATTTACAGATGGTACCTAATTGAAACCCAGAGTGAAACGTACTATCAGGTACTTGTATCCCGAGTGAAACGTATTAATTGCCATCTCCGTGCTCCATTTACACCAAAACTGAGGATCTAATTGATACAGCAATCGCAGCAGAGGTCTCTCATTCAAATATTCGACTCCGTGCGGCACGGCGGCAAATCCATCTTCATCGCGTGGAGAACCATATAAGAGCAGGCAGACCGTATGCCCCATGAAATTTTATGTTAGGAATAGCCTGATGGGATACCCTGAGCCCTTCTTCCTCTGACCATTTACCCTAATTTTCAACTCCAATGTCGGTTACAAGCCTACGTAACCAGAAATCCTAAAATTGCATATCACCCACAACTTAAGTTACTTCAATTGCTATTATTGTTTGATTTTTCGGCAGCTTTATATGGTATTATTTTTAGTGCGACTTAGTGAAGTTGTCAGACTTGAAGGGACCAGTCAACAGTCTCGAAGAAAAATGGACGACAGGGCATCTACATGGAGAATGTCATGTTGCTCTCATAAAGACAAAAAATTATTATGATGCTATAACACACCTATGTTTAAAAAAAAGAGTTGTGAATAAAGATTTTTTTCTTCTTCTATAGGAGATGACTTACTTGGATGAAACTGATCTGAGACTTTAAATAAAAATATAAATCAAATAAAAAGTTTTGTCGTTGGCATATTGTGTTAAAGGGCGAATTTATTTCTTTAATAATGAGGCATAAAGTAAGAAATGGGAAACTCGCGTCCATGATACACAGTTATCGATGTTTCTGTGACCCAGGGTTAATAACAATCGTTGTTGCATCACGAGAACAAAAGCAGTTGGGAAGAAAGAGTGCGTGATAAGAAGATTGAGCAAGAGCTAAAAAAAAGACGAGGGGTTAATTTTCAGAAGGAAGAAAATGAAATGCGGAAGCAATTAATGTTATAAAAAAAAACTTCCATTACGTGTGACATAAAATGTTTTCCCGTTCCTCACGCCACCTATATAATCGTTTTAGAGGTGGAGTATTAAAAAAAATATTTCGGATAATAACCGGAAACAATTGCGTCTTTCTTTTCCCTTTATTAAAAGCTATTACCAAGAATTACGATACAAAAGGGAATGAATGTTTTCCTTTTTACGGTTATTTTTATTCTTGCATTTGAGTGATAAGCATGCTTTAGGAAAATATGGCCAGTTAGTTAATTTATTGATCTTCAAATTAAAATAGCATTAAACATAGTATTCAAAAATAAGATCACACTAAATGTAATGTAGTTTATAATTGACGTTACTTGAATCATGTTAAAGTGTTTATTTAAATATTTTTATGAGGCTGATTACAGCAAATATTTTACAGAAAGAATCGTACCCGTTTTAAAGGCAAAGACAATTGGAACGTACAATTTACTAAGCATAAGTATACTATAAATAACTTCCAATCAAATTACAACATTCTAAGAGAGCAGAAAGTGCCCTCAGGACTCATTTCTGCATGTACCTGAGAAGAATGTAATTGGGATGCATTTCTTACCTCCAGAGTTTAAATACTACTAAGTAATTTAGTATTTAACAGATCCTTAAGTAAAGAAAGAGGAATGAGGTGTGGTAATTTCATAGGTAATCACCAACGACGCTACGTTTAGCTCACGAAATGGAAGAAAAAGCAATGTAAAGAGATGCTATTCTTAACGAAGTGTTTCCCATTCCAAAAACAGGCTTTTGCTTAAGGAGCAATTATAAAATAACATCAAGTGTTCATAAGATGGTGGAAGGATACCTCCGCTTTTCTATGGAGCAGTTAGCTAGGTTCCTTTGATTACCAAAAGTCACGAAATAATACCATTATCATGCTTAAATCACCTGCAACGATTAGATTTCGAAGTCAGCGAGGCGGTTTCAAGACCTAGCGACGCTAACTAACTAACACAGCGGTCTATGAGCGAACGTGTGGGAGGGAGCGGATTGAGGTTCTTACTATAAGGGATGTATTACCAATCCATGAATATGCATTCACCAATGTTTTGCATGATTAATAAGGTCTAAAGCGTTCGCGCAATTAACAAATCGAAAAGTACTCGTCGTTAGAGTTTTATTAAATTATTCTCTCGTTGCGCTGTACCCTATCTGGTCATAACTTAAAAAGTGTGATACAAAACATTTCAGCCACAGTAATTAGCTGTATTCTGAAGTAATGGAATATCGCATGAATGCATATTATTAAAGCTTTAACATCAGTCGTAAAACCGTGCGTTGACTTGATTTACGCTTATTTATTTAAACAATATAAACAATATAAGTTACCTTGTCTAGCTATTGGTAGTGGCAATTTTTTCGAGCCCAAATTAATAGATAAACGATTATCCTAGAAATATTTTCGCTTTTTATAAGGTGTAAGTTATTATGTGTGTACACCTAGAAGCTCCCACTCTATAAAAAGCTAAAATATTTCCATATACATTTTTATACATACTTACGTGTATATTTACATATTTTCCTACACAAAGGTATTTACATCTTTATAAACATTCCCAATCGAGTGTATAGTAAAATAATAAAAAGATAAGGTTGTTCTGTGTTGAGAAACTTCAAAACGAATTAATAAAAAGCTTTTTTCTCGTAACTTAACGGGAAAATTTGGCAACTCATCAAATATCAGTCAAGTAGGAATCAATGAATCGACCCATTGCAAAAAAGGACGAATATTATAGAAATACAACGGGATTTTCACTGGAGACCGAAAATATCGGCTTCCGCTCAAAAGATTCGGAAGAAGCGAGAATTCAGGGCACCTGTAACGTCACAGCCTTAAACAGTCCCGGCAACATTCCCACGGCTGCTTTCTGATTTACCTCCACGCTTCGAAACTCGTAGCGGATCCTTCTCTCGGTGTAAGTTATTGAAAATTCATGATGTGCATGAGATTCGAAGGTCCCTGATGGATATAGTCCCCAATGCTCACTCTCATATGGTCCCTTTAATATTTTTTAGTCGATTCCATAGCCTTTGTGACCCGATGGAAGATTATGGTCTAACTCCTTACTGGGATAGGCAAAGATGAAATGTCAATAGAGCAATGGTAAATCATAAGCTTACACAGGCAAATCTTTTCATACCTTTTGGGCAATCATAAAATTCAATTGCAATGCATACATAGTAGTATTTAATTTGTTAAACCGGTCTATTACACAAGTTTTAAATTGCTAGGAATCCACTTTTAGAAAAAATAACGCGCATATTTTACACTAACGTCACAGACTAGCAGCCTTAGGCCGTTACTGATAAGTTTTTAACTCGATTTCAGCCTTACAGAAAGTAGGTCAACATTTTTTTTTAAGCCTCCCTCTTCAAGTGCATAAGGGTAAAAGACATTCTCGAAAACTTTCTCGAGAGGGTCCGCTTGTGTCGTGTGAAGGAGTGACGGGAAAAAATGACCACGATAACTTTGGATATAGGAAAATATAAATGTCATGTCATTGCTTGGGCAAGACAAATGGAACCAAGTAGGTAAAAGGATTACTTCTTTCGAGTGCGCGTTGGTCATCCGGATAGTAGTTATGCAATAGATGATTTACTCTTCAAGGCCTAATATACAGAACCAGTTCCTAATCAAGTATGGATCGTGACGATAAGAGTAGACGTGCTTAAAGAACGCGTGTCCTGAGTGTACCCATACCTATGATTCATAAATCATGTAGTCTTTCTTTATCAATTTTTAATTAGATACCTACTGTGTGGATTTCAAAACGTTTACAATATGTATGTATGCAATTGCAATGCTGAGGCTTCTTGGCAGTAAAACGTATTCCGCATACATATATTTATAATTACAAACACTCATAACACAAGAAGTGGAGGTAAAAAATATTCCATTTATATGTAAAAGAACCTCTATACAAACTAGCACTAATAAAGCCAGTTATTCTCTCCAGGGATAGTAATTTCCATTAAGACATTCGAGATCAAGATTTCTGAATCAATGTTAATAAAAAATTGAGAAGTATATGGACTCTCCCGTTTTATAATGACAAGTTAGGTGGCCTTTGTTCTCACCTTCTCTTTATGCAAGATTTCGTATCTATAAACTTTAACACTGTTAATTCAGGAATACATTGCTGTATTAATGGGGAGCAGTGTAAACTAATAATAGTACTTGATAAATTGTTAGAGAATTTATACAATTCCCACCTTAATATTGACTGATGATTTACATCAAATAAGTTCTAATCAAGACACTGCTATCTTTAACAGACAAAGAGTCATCGATTATATTGATCATATGATTGAAAATAGAAAAATTAAAATCCCATGCCCTCAAAAGAAAAACATTTTATTAGTCGATTCGAATTGTAATTAAACACTTATTTCCAGCCACC
>LYUA01001265.1:346091-357637 GCA_002093875.1 Calopteryx splendens | reverse complement strand
GGTGGGGGAAGCCTCCACCATTGTCTCGGAAACTCCACCCTCTCTTTCCGCCAACGCCGCCTAGCAATCTCCCCGCAAGTCATCCAATCTTCTCCCATGGTCTTGGCTCAAGGGTCTTGAACCCTTCTTTCTCCCTTCGCCTCTTTCCCGCACCTTAAAGTATCTTTCCCTCCGTCTCCCGCCCCTTCCGCCCGAATTCCTCCGTCTCTTAGTCAGCCGATAAAGTTTCGACGACAGGATATATAAGGGTAGGTTTTCTGAGTGGGACGGGGCGAAAGGAAGCCGTGGATGGGTGGGAGAGGGCAAAAGGGGGTCAAGATGAGTTCAAAAAGTGACGCCACGTCGAAATCGGGAGGGGGGGTTGAGGCATATAACAAGCGGCGGGGGTCAAAAGATGAGCGATTGAGGGAGGGGTAGAAAGTAATCGAGATTCTAAACGATTAAAGCGCATTAGTAGACGTGTAGCAAGGATTCACACGCCGTGAATGTTATTCCTAGCTACAACTGCAAGGAAAAATTAACGACGGGGAAAAAAAACGCGTTAAATGTCGTGATTATGATATCAGAAAGTCTTCACACCAAGATCGTTTGAATAATGCGAATTTTTTTATAAAGCTCGATAGTATCGTAAATGCTCAAGGTGGAGCACAGAAAATAGACTTTACCGCCATCTCTTGGTGGAAAAAATGGTCTATATCTCTATTTGTTGATGTTTACGTAGGAACTTCGCAATATAAGGAGTGCACTTGGCCATTATCCCAGCAGATTTCTGGAGCATTTACACATCATCCTGCAACACTGTATTTAATGATAGCTGACTACCTCTGAAAAAAACACGTGCTTCTTAAAAATATAGCGAAATTCACTGCTTAAAAAACTGCAAACCTCTGTCAGGATCATGAGTATTGCAGGATCCATAATTTAACGAATAATAATTTACGATCATGAGGTATATGCCAGATCTAATGTGTGAACTTGCACAGTGATGTATTTATCAGTCTGCCATCACCTAAAAGTTAAACTATATTCAAGTGGTACAGCACAACGCGGAGTACATTTAAAAAAAAGCGAGTGACTAATTTTCGTGCTTATGAAAAAAAAACTAGAAATAAATATAGGTATGCACTTATATAATCTTATTGTTGTGTGCATTACCTCGTTAATCTAAAGGAGATGGACTTATTTTGAGTGATAAACCTGAACAGTTAAAAACGAGGAAATTTATTAAAGCATATCACTAGGAAGATTTTACTGTTGTGGTCCGGAAGAGTAGAGGGTATTACTCTATCCGGGATGATAAAAAAAACGGGAACAGGAGGATCTTCTCAACAGGTCGCCGTGCTCTTCCGCGGAAAAAATGTGCACCCGCAAAATTCGAGACATAGTGGGTCCCAACTTCCTTACAAAGTTAGGAGAGCATGAAATCGACTATAGAGAGGGCAGGGCTGAAATGAGAAAAAGATGATATAACGGCGGAGAGAGATCGAAATGAAGAGAGTAAGGGCTTTTATCAAAGTGACAAAGGAAGTGATGAATAATCATGCTGATGTCTGTTGAAATGAAGAAGAAGAAGGGGGAGGAGGGGAAAAGATTTCGGATTCGGATTCCGGAGACCCGATGGATGGATGGTTAGAGGGGGCAAGGGAAGAGAGGAGAGAGAGTGAGAGATGCAGCATGTAACCGCGGAAACCACAGCGCACGAGCGTGAAACCTGCTCGGCACAACAGCAAAGATCAAAAACATTTAGAAAGCGCAGACACACGAAGAATACCATTACTTTTAAGAGTACACAAAACGCTTTGCCACACACACACCGTTCATCATAGCGTAGTAAAAAAAAGATATCAAATCGAAGGCCCAAGATATTTCCTTATCCGGCTCATGCTCCACAATTGCTGATGTTGTATGAACTGCCAGAAAATATTACAGCCGAAGATGTTCCCTAGAAATGAATCGACCTTTTTCCTTGAACTATGACAGCTACAATAATCTCCCGATGTATTTAACGTATAATTAGGGATTTTCCTAAGGAATCCACACATCTTTGTGGATTAATGAATCCGTTCTCTAGTAGTTAAAGGAGAATAAATGCTTTTGTCAAATGAAATGTCTTCGATTTTGTAGAAACAGAAGTTATCTATTAGGCGGATAGTGGGTGATAACTTGAAATAGATCAAAGTGCACTGTTCCAGTTATGCTTGTCACTACTCAGTTTTCTCCATAATTTGTGTTTCCACACATTCGCAATGCGGTTGTCCCAGGAACGTTGGGCAATTGGTGGTAACCATGCATGAGAGTAAAACCCTGCATTGAAAAGAGTCATCCATTGAAAAGGCGGGAATAATGGGATATAAGAGTCACTCGTAGACGTAATCTGGTGAGAAAGTGCCATGTCATCATTGCCTAATCAAATATAAACACCTGTTAGTCTTCATCGAACTATTATCTATTTAAAACAATTCAACATGATTTTATAAACAAACAAGTCTCTATATTTCATTAATACGTCTATGTGACGGTAAGACTTCACAAAGGGCTGCATAGACCGAATTTTCTAAGCAGAATATTATATTTTTAGACCCCTATATTATCATAATATCTCTTCACCCTGAAACTCCACGCTGGGTAACAATAACGTACATATCAAATAACACGTTTGAAGTTTGAAAGATTTGGGCCTTAAGAAGGTTGAATAATTGTGCCAATATCAATCTAATTTTATATAAAATTATTCCAAAGGCTGATAGATGTGACACCTAATGAGGATTCTACTTCTGAGCGACTCAGGAAGTGTTTTTTCTTCTCAAATTATCTTTTAATGCTAATTATTCCACCGGTGGTAAACAAAATTGACTAAATAAATACGTGAAACACTATTTCTTGGAAAAACTACGCAAAGCCCACTCCTTATTTAAAAAAAAAAGAACAACAGCAGCGCTGGAATTTGAACAGAGGAGCAGAAATAACTTGAATATTTACTGTTAGAACTCCAGACCTCAATGCAGGCATAGACGTCGCACATTAAAAAGATGCACCGGAGACCAAGGTTACGGCGAATATGGCTAAAACGGCGTGTGCAACAATGGAACCGGTAGAGCAACGAGGAAGGACACACATAAAAAAAACGCCCCAGAGAGGATGGAAATGAGGGAAGAGAGCGCATGGAGGAAGAATGGATGGCGAATATGCATACAATGGGAAACAAAGAGAACGTGAAAACGCACGAGACGGAAGCAATATACCGACCGACGAACGGATAAATTTAAAAGGACAGAAAAGGGATCGAGGCTCAAATGGATGAAGAACCCGCCGTCTTAATGAGCGAGCATCCTCCGAGGTGAAAGGAAAATTCCGGTCCCGCGATCCAGAAAGGAGGAATGCCCATCGATTGGAATTCGACAAGGAACAATGGACATCCAGCTTTTTTGTGCTTCCATTTTTGCCCGTGAAATTTTTCTCGATGCAGATTAAAAACACCATATTTCGGATAAGAAATACCCTTCTCAAAGATTCATTGATACTGATGGCAAAGGATGAAGGCCAAAGAAACAAGAACGGGTGGGGGATCGTGGAAATTCTGAGGAAGGTCAAGCGTTCAAATGGAAGCAAGACGCCACCGCAATTTAAAAAAATACAATATATCGACGCGACAAACGATGCGTTACTCGTTAACTCTAACGAAAAATTTTAATACCCCAATAGCTCCTAAAATATGCAAATGTAAGTGTGTAAAAAAGGGCTAAACATAGAAAATTGCTAAATATGTTTGGCTTTGAATCAAAGTTCAAATCACGCACACAACTCATATTTATCACACACTGACCATTAGGTAGCGACAATAGCTTATTAATGTTGAAATTGACATACAAATTTCATCGTTTATGAACAAAATTTTTCCATTTTTTAAATCAATTCACATAAAAATAATAATTTCCCGTTATTGAATTTTAGGAAAGTTATATAAGGAGTTTATAAAATGAGAATAAAAAAAATGAGCCATCTATATTCCAGTTTATGCTCGGAGACCGTACCGCAACAATTAATTCTGTAACTGATCAAATACTGACGTTAGAGTAATTTTCCAAATTTAAACCTTATTAAAAGGACTAATTTCATGAAACACCACAAATATAGCGCGGAAATCCCACAGAAAAGTAGGGTAATCATTAGAACGGGAACATAACAAGTACATGAAAAAATTGAGAGACCATTTATAAATGTATTTCCGTTAAAATAATAAGGTGAAACAACGATTAAAAAGCATTCGAAAAATGGAAAAAACGCATCACTTATTAACACATGCACTGGTAGAAGTACTGTTCCTGTGAGGTATTACTGTAACATTTAAGGACACGGGAAGCCATAGAGAAATACCATATATACCCTATTCGTGTAGGTACGTATAGTTCGAATTTTTCAAAAACAAATTTTTGTGTTAAAATTTGGGTATCGAACTATAAACGAGTGTACACAGCAATGGTCTTTAGGAAGGTACTATGCGACAACAATTTAGCTTGACTCGACGACGGTGCTATGCGTTCACAGTAGGTTCTGTGACACCCTCGTGAATGAGGCAAGGTTCTTCAAGGATTTCCTCCGTTATGGCTATAGCGTGTCGTAAGGACAAATTCAGAGAGCATAATCTATTTTCTACCAATGTCTGCTTATTTATTCATTCCGAAAACAGTTGGTGAATTTTCATTACTACCGAGAGGAAAGCACTCGCGAGTGACGTGAAATGCAAAACATATTTGAGCAGTTTTGAATTATGCTAAGAGAAAACCCCTATCACCTAAATAAGCCTGAAGCGTAATATCATTAAGGTATTTAGTGGCTTTCATAAACATTGTTGATAAATAAGCCTTATTTTAGCCATTTCTCCAGCGCATGGACAACACATTCCCATATTCGTAAACTTCAAAAGCAGATATTGAGGCCGTAACCGTCTTCTACAATATCAATAGACCGTTGGCAGAATCCAACTCGATTATTTCGACATCCATAAAGGCACCTCGGGAAAATGATTCAGGCTTATCTCGATCATAAAATGCACGTTATGGACCTGCCCTGGCGCCACTGGAAACAACAACGCCAACAACCGACGCCATGACGAGAAAGGATCTCATTCGCACCCAGTTAATCCTCTTCGTTTCATTAGCAAAGAGCCTCGTCAGTCGCTGGTTCCAACCCCTCAACTCCCTCCCATTCCATCTCTCTATTCCCTCCATTACGGGAGTTTAATTTTTAAGTGGATAATTCGCGGTCAAGCCGCTTTCGGGCCCCTTCATCCCCGTCCCCCGGCGACTCGATGCCAGGATTTCATGTTTGAGGGCGGAATGACAAGGCAGTTGACCTCTGCAGTTGACCCGGCATTAAGGAGGACCAGATTTTTCCTCCGCCGCGCGTGGGCGAGAGAGAGAGGGACAGGACGGACTTCTCATCGCTCTGCCTGTCGATGGTCATCACTTCGCGAGAGCGCGATCCTAACGGTCTATCGCCCGGATAAAAACGGATAAATTCGGATGACATTTTAAAATCTTTGAAGGCACATGTAATGCATCCTGAGATGAGTTTCCAATTCGCCTGATCACAGAGGATGTAAGAGTTTAAAGGGAGATGATTAATCGGAGGTTGGCGAAATTTGAAGCGGATTGGAATAACAATAAAGATTAATTTGTCAGTTATACCTCTCAATGCATCAAAAACGATTAAGGTTAATTTTTCGAAGGAAAGTGAAACAAACACGAACAGTTATATCTCTAACGGTAATAATAATCTCTCATTAATTTATCCATCAGCACTCGATAACTGGGAAAGAGGTAACTATAACGACCCTAAGGTGGCGAACGCTGGCTGGCTATGCCTGGGCGTCATTTCGAAATTTTTCATTCACGTTTCAATACAGGAATAATAATTCTCGATATTTTCAACGAGACTCATATACGCTTTACATTTTACAAAAAGGAACCACTGGTGAAATTTTCAAATTTCAATTTCAATTTTTCAAAATCAAATTTCAATTTTTCAAACGAAATCTAGATTAAATTCATAGAATATTTCACAGCCAAGTGTAAAAAATACCAATCGACTTTCAATTTCCACCGGGGTTGAAAGTTGATCACATTGTCATATCTGGAAATTTTGAAACACCACCTACCTTGATAAAATCCAGCTGACATCATTAGCATAGCGTATCAGCGAGGCTGGACCCAAATCATACTCTCTTCGTAAGCTAATCGTACATCAAAGATGAGAGTCAGTAATTCGGGCACTTCTTCCTCTTTTTCGTTAATTTTCTGCTTTCACCTGAAAAATATTTTTTTTTCCTTGTAATTTTTTTTTGATCTCTCAAGTAATGGAAATAGTAATAACAACACTATTTATAATGTAAATTAATGTAGTAATAATAGCGATTTTAAATATCGATCAATATTAGCAGAAATAGTTATTCGAGGTTCTAATATAACATATATAACTTTCAATGTCTGTTTTTATACATTAAATTCAATTTTTTAAGTAATGAGAAATAAAAATTAAGTAAAAAATCAAAATTTTATGTTTTTAAGTGTACTCTATCTTACCTCCGTGAGTTAATTCTGTGCACATAGATAGCTTTATATAGTATGTTATGGCTTCACCCAGATTATTAATGCATTGAAACAATATTCATAAAATTGCCTTAGAAGAATTATGTCACTTAAAGAAGTATTTATACGAGACGCTCGTACATTAGCATCGAATTATTAAGAAACAATTTTATCAAATGTTACAAATAAAAAGGTGTAATTATACTATGAAAACATTGAAATACTTTTTAGAACTATACTTATGCATGCAATGCCTATGCGCAATGCAAGACAGAAATTTTGACAAAGGTATGTACATCACAAACCACCTCAATCGCCTTTAAAACGACATCTTTTGGCGTTTTGATATCACGAAGCATAAGTTGTTACTGGCCACATCGATTGGGAGCCAACGAAAGAAGCACGCAATCTTGCGCCCAAGACGATATCGACGACTTAAGAAGAAGGCTCTCCAATCTCGTACTCCCACGTCATTCTCGAGAGAAAGGGATGTCAAGAGCAGCTTCCCGTATTTTTCTCCATCTCAATAATTTCCCATGAAACAAACCCGCCGTTCCACCCTCTTGTTTTGCGTCCCATACACGCCGTCCCTTATCGCACGGAACTGGATGGTTTTTTTGCGGACGAAGGGAAAGGAATGGGACGGGGAAAGTCATCGAGGAGGCGGGAAGGAAACCAAGCACAAGAGACGGAGGAAGTACAATCGACGGGGGAGAAAAAAAATATACAGTCAAAAACGCGTGTCGCGGAATAAGATTTGATATGAGATACACGAATGGAGAAAAGAGCTATGGGTAGGGCGGAGGTCACGTGGTCATGGGAACCGAAAAATAAACAAAAAAAAATGAAGTCCCGATCGGATCTGTGGCGGAAAAGTGAGTCGGTCAGTGGGTGCTTTTTTTTGGAGGCCAGAAAGGAAATTGGACGGTTGGTTAGAGACCGGAAGGGAGGTTTCGGCGAGTGCGGAAAGGGAACGGACAAAGTCGAGGGGAGAATGAACAGGGGTTGCGGTTAGACGGAGGGAAAGAATGAAATTTCCCGAGGAATCGAATTTATTCATGGCCATCCGCGATGGACACGTGGTGTGTACCACGGGTCGAGAAGACGAAATATTCTGTTCGCGGAACTAGATCGCAAGCAGTCCATAGAAAGGTATTCGGAGTAGATATATGAAAGGCATAAAAGGAAAAATAAGTCGGCGTTGTGGTCGCCTGGTAGGGGAGGCATCTAGGAATAATGTGAACCATGAACGATGTCGGTTGAGGTCGAACTACCTGATCTTGGATTGCATCGATGCTGTTGGCGTCACAATGACGTCATCCAACTTGAGCGAAATGGTTGGAGTGCCGTTCTTTAGTCGTCCATTCGTGATGTGCGCACCCGAGGCTACATTATGCGGACACAATTTACTAATATGGTTGAGCGATCAAGGGTCACCCCCGATAAGAGATCCTATCGTATTTATGGCGAATCCAATTTACGCACAGCAGTAACTGTTGTTCGATTTAGTCAAGTATGAGGGAAATATTACATCATTAACAACTATAATTTTTACATGAGAACGAGAATGAGTTAATATTATCATAGTGCATTTTCTTAAAACACGTAATCAGTTTTTAAAGTAAAGCTAATCAGCAATGCAGCCGATTTCGCGATAATCTTCCGCATAAGACAATGAGTATTTCTGTGATATATATATATATATCCATTGATACACATATATATTATTTTTATCATAAATAATGGATATACAAATACACTACACGCTTAAAAAACCATCGAATATTAATCACCTAATGAACATATTTCCCAAAGATACATGCTTCGTACTTACTACCGCAACTTTTCAATAATTTGACAGGATAGACGGCATCTGATCATTAATCAGAAGCTTAACTCGGTTATCTAAATAAATTCAGAATTAAAATATCTTCCTTTTGAGCGCTTCCAGTTTAATCACTTTATCGAGTAGACCTCTGAAATACAGACCTTGGCGTCCATTTCGGAACTTTTCGATCCACAAAAGCATTTCGGATGATAATGCGTCCATTATTGACATATTTGGAACATAATAGATTCTGGGCCGAGTAGCACATCAGTGGTTGCGGTAAAAATGCGACAACAATGGACTTCATTCCAAACGATACTTATCGTACGAAAAGATGCATAATAGACGCCTTGGGGTCTCCACGATTATCTTACCCATCTTTATTTACACCCATTGCATCCAGCCTAACGCACCCATCTTTCTAATATATACCTACCTACCAATACGCATCACCGCTACATACCTCTTCCCTCTGCCCACGACCAAAACTAACGCCAAAACCCACATTCCTCCACCCTGCCACCATTCCGGTTTTCAATCCACTATATCCCCACAATGCCATTCATGACACTCTTTCACCTCGTTGACGATTCTCGTTAAACCCTAATCCAGCACTAATATAGATTTATCAAGTGAAATATGAAATAGTGCAGTCGTAATTACACGTGCAATTATGTTCCTAAATCGATAATTAGACCAAATTTAGTTCAAAGATCACAAGGCTCCGTCTATTACACGGCACTCGCGTTCGCTTTGTGGGCAGGCGTGAGTGCTCATATCCGTCAGCTTTTGCTGCCATTAACGGCGCGAGCAAATTTCCTGCATTTCTTGTAAATTAAAATAAAAAGGTTAAAATTTAAAGCAGTAAGAGATTGAACCAGGAACTCACGAATTTCACATTTGTTTTTGCTTCCACCGAACCCCCTGAGAAAGTGTAAGATTTTACAATAAAAATATTAAGAGCATACGTTCCATAAGACTCAAATATACCTAAGAAATGAACCGGTACTTCGTAGACGTGGCCTTAATTTTCGGCGAAGGGACACCCGAGTCTGAGTTGGCCATCATTTAACAATATCCGTTTTCTCTGCTAGTAATAGAAACGGTTGTAAAGGCACGGGATACATTTTACGCAGTGATATCCTCCATTCCTGAATCCTGCGACAAATAGAAAACAGGACACTGGGTCTAAAAATTTTTTTTGTGTTTTAGAAGTAACGCTGATAGCAGACAAATACCTTACAGTTGGGTGAGCCTGTTGACACATGCAAGTGATGACATCCCGCCATGGTGTTCAATAATCGCACTGATACACCACCGAGCAAATGGCCATTGCTTTGAACCACAGTGATCAAACACGAAGACTGGTTTGATAAGTGAGGGTAGGGCTCAAACCCACACTAACCCCAGTGGGCTGTGAAATTCACGCATCCTTCCCACGTGCCACCTGAGGTTTCCCAGGACGATTCAGGAAATCGCACAGCTTGGGTCCAGAGGGGGATTTCAAGAGCAGCGCCCGGATTAGAGCCCGGGCCATTTCGCTCAACAGACGAGCGCTCGACCAACTGGTGTAAGGCGGTCACGCATGGCTTACGCGCCGAGTAAAATCTACCATTAATTATACGTCTTACGGTAAATTTATAAAGAGAAGAAAACAATGAAAAGTTTCAAATTCCGGGACCTCAACAGTTGGCTCGAGCGGAGAGGACGGAGATGAATCCAAAAAAGAAAAAAAACTGCGTGACCTCCGAAAGAGACCTTAACGTCCAATCTGAGGAATTGCGACTGTTTTTTTTTCTCTATGAAGTGGTAATCGAAGTCTCACTTCGGAATCTACTCGATCAGATCCAGGCGCACGACCGGAGAAAACGGCAGTCTAGACACCCCCCCCCCCACTTGAATTCCCGATTCCTTACGTCCATATTGTAACGGTTTGAGTCACCTGAGACTGAGTTGTCTTGAGTTTGAGAACCGTTTTCGCGCGCACTGATCCAAAAACTCCACGCACGTTATTTTTGTTTGAATTTATTTTGACATGAAAGATCATACCTTAAAAACTATTTGTCAACATAACTTCACCCGTTTTCGAGCCACTTGTCACATCAGTTTTGATTGTTTGCTATGTTTAAGTCGATAGAAAATACCGCAGGCAGTGAAAAAGGGTCTTTTCTGAATGCAAGAAACCACAAACCCGCCGGAAATAATCTCCAGTTGAGATTGATGGTGAAAGTGCAAATGAGTGGTGGAATAGTTACATATATAAGTAAGATGGCTCAAGGAAGACCGAATGAATGTGCAGGATGGACCAAGGCGACCCTCCGTTGTCAATGAAGACTTGGTCAGGAAAATTAATTATAAAATTTGCGAGAATCGGAGTTTCAAGCATCATGATTTCCTTACCATGCGATGAATTTCACGAAATTTCAAGAGGCCTCGTCGTCGTCAATGGCGGCACCGTTCTTTGGAGAGGAGATGAATAAATGGGTCTCCAGATATGGCAAGAGCCTCAACAACGGCGAAAATTATTTCGAAAAATAGTTTTAAGTGTGTGTGCTCTTTCACGAAAAATAAATGAGCAGACAAGAATACAATCCGTGATGTTTTCCACACAAAAGCAATACTTTCCTTTTGAACGCGGCTCGTATTTAAGATGCATGATGCCGAACCTGAAAGATTTTTTTAACATTCACACACAAAATTTCAAAGAAAGATCATAGTTAAACTCCCACAGGGAAGCAATTTTCTCCACCTTCCAACCAAGATATTCCTGTAACCGCTTCAAGGTGCACGCTGTTCGTCCATTCCTAACACTCCTCAAAGGCAATTACATTCGACGGCACCTGTGTGCCGAACGGGAGGACATTAATGTACCAGTCGGAGATCGCGGAGGGACGGCGAAGAGCTCGGAGCGAATTCTAAAAAAAGATCGAAGTGAGGGGAGTGAAACATCAAAACAGGTGAGAGGAGCGAGGCGAGAAGGCTGGAAGGGAAAATGGGATCCCAGGGAAAAAAACAGAGAAGTAAATAAAAAATATCAAGAAGATGGAAGGATCAGGAGCGCAGGGATCACACTGGGGGAGGGAGGGGACACGAGGTCAAGAAATGGAAAGAAGTGCCGGGGGAGAGGAAGG
>LYUA01001265.1:220458-235574 GCA_002093875.1 Calopteryx splendens | reverse complement strand
AATCAAACATTCAATAAAGCATAGCATGCACTAATGTTCTACACAATCAAAACCGGCAAGTTCACTTAGTTTCAAAACTAAAATAATCTATTTATTCCTGGGAAGTATTAATATGGGGGCTGTTGTAGCCCAGTAAGTAGTAGTTCAATTCGGTACAGTTAAAGGATTAAGAAAAATATAGAAAATGCAGGTCCATTGCTGGTACTGGGTATTGAGAACCGTGAACCAACTGAGAAGAACCGAGAACCAACTGAGAAGAATCGAGAACCAACTTAAAAGAACCGAGAACCAACTGAGAAGAACCGAGAACCAACTGAGGAGAATCGAGAACCAACTTAGAAGAAGCACCAACCGGGAACCAAACCAGTACCAAAAATCCTAAAAAGTATGGGTACTGACCCATCCTTATTAGAAAGGTTAAAAAATACTTTAAATAAATGGCCACCATATGAACAGATCAACATACCTTTTTTTGTAATTTTTTTAATAAATTTAATAATGCATTTCAATTGAATCCTATTAATTAGATATTTTTTAAACAATAGGGATTCCATTAAAATTAATATGAACTTATTTTAAGCAATTACAACAAAAATAATACAAATGGCTTTATAATGCATTGCATTTTTTATAAACTGAAATTTAAGTTGATGGGCAATTTTTTCCTTTATGAATTACAAAAAAAAGCATTGGCTTTAATTTCCGTAGATATGTCATTTTATGCAGATTAAAAATCCCCAATACCAAATATATCTCAATGGGCACATCCCTTGTCCCTCTACTCCCTAACCCTCTACTCCTCACCAACTTCCCCACAGTTCAACTCACCCTGCCCCTCCCTACATATCAACTAAAAATGTGCACTATGGTGTGTCAAATCCACAACACATTTTTATTTGCCCCGTGACAGTACCCTTTTTGATCAAAATATCTATACCTATCATGTATAGGCTTAACAGCCAACATCTCACACACAGTTTACAATGAGGGCTCAATTAATAAAACAGCATATCATTAACTTGTAAAGGATACACCAAATGGTAAAATAAAATAAAAAATTAATTATTAAATAATAGTAATACAACCAAATTAAAGATGTATCTTTCCTTATTCAATTTGATGTAATGGGAAATGAAGCCCTGATTTGCACAGTTTTCCAGAAGGTACTATATCATAACTGGAAAAGAAATATAGAAAATCAATAAATGAAGAAATCTACCTGCAGGCACAGGTACAGTAACCTTTTTCCTTTGCACAGATTGCCCTTTGCCTTCACACTCTTGGCATGGAAATTTGATGAACATCCGGGTTCCATGACAATATCTACAGGTGGAACGCATAACAAAAGGTCCTGCAAGAAAGACAACACACAATACATTAAGTATAAGTATTTTGGGGGTGGCATAGCATGACACTGCAGTCATTTGTTTACTTTTTTGGCATGCAAGTAGATTTGGTATGGCAAGGACTGGAGATAATGATTAAAAATAACCAGGGATCCATCATAATTTTCACTTTCAAACTAGTAATTATACATAATACACAAAGGATTGACACGATAAAAGATGAAATTTTGAGGCAATTGCTTAAACAAACATTGAGCTAAAATACTTTCAGCCACCATTTCACTAAAGCTGAGCCTCAGGATTCAAAGAGAATTGGTGGGTGAGAAGGAATTTAAAAATTGATGATATGCTATGACAATGTTTGAACATTGTAGGTGATTGTGTGGAATAAGCAATTATATATGTGCTACACAAAATAAAAAGCAACACCCAAAGATGATTTGCAGTCTTCATTCTAAAATGGGTAGAACTTTCCAGATAGCTTTCTAGCTTGGTCTGATGCTTACGGGTTATGCTAGCAGATCTTTTACCTAATTTACATACAAAATTAGCATTACATATGTTGTGAATATGATTTTTTTTAAATCTTAACATCATATTTACAGTCACATGTTCATGAAAAAGTTACAAGTAAACAAAAAAGGTGAGACGAACATGAGACAATAATGACTTGTACCGACTGGCCTGTTCTTGTATTAAACTCATTATGTGAAGTTCTCCATTTCTGTCCACCGTAATCCCAGTTCAAACTATCAAAATCGTTCACGTCCTGCGCTAAGTTCTCTCTGCAACAACAACATAAAAACCTCAAGAGTAATTGAATAAACTATTGGCAGTTCAAAAACGAAATACACACAAGTTTTGTGTTACATATCAAGGAAATTCGACGGCTAATTCAAAAATGAATCACATCACCTTATAGCTTGTTCCATTCTTTGATTTCTTTTGCAAATTAAATTTACTGCATGCATTTGAAAATTATCATATTGGTGGAGGAATGTGAAAAAAAAAGTTTTTCAAGCCACTTGTTGCACTACCTCATTTTCATCACTTGGTATTTTCAAAGTATTCACACAAACAGTAGGAATTATAATATCGCATTTACTTGCCTAAGCTGTGCACCTATTCTCTCCCGAAACTCCGGTGAAAAAAGGTGGTGCATGGCTTACACGAATCCTCTGAATTTTTTCGTAACCCGCACACCTTTTTTCCTCGAATTTCTTTTGTTTGCCCCAAAATTTGCTATTTCCGTGGATAGATCATATGTAAGACAACACATTGTAGCGTTGATATGTATTCAAATCTAAATCTACATTGTAGTCCGTGAGCTGCTGCAAAGGGGTGTGGTGCCTTTAAGCCTTTTCAGAACCATAATCAGATATGTTTCAGTGTCACATATCTTTAGCACATTTTCCGCACAATAGAGAGTTGCTTTGAGTACATACAAAAGCTACATTGCAAAGAATTTGTAACATACAAGAGTAGAATGCTTGTACCTTTTTACATTCAGTTCCTTTCTCTTGTGTGAGAGGAGAAAATGAGTTCAACAGTGCTCTTAAGCATCATAAAACATTTTTAAATAATTTTCAATGATCATTTCAGTATATGGATGGCATTCAGCTTTTATTTGTTGATACACCAACGAATTTCCATAATAGAGTAATCATGGGATGAATGAAATTTAAGTTTTTATAAAATTTAAGTCTGATATCATATTGATCAAATGCCATTTGTATTGCGGGATGATGTGATTGCAATAACTGTGATTACTGTAAGATGTTATGAGATGCACAATAAAAGAGGCTGCGCATAGTGACAATATTAACAAATAACCCAATAAATACATAAGAAACACGTAAATACATAAATGCTAAACTTGACCACAGAATTTTTATTAAAGAATGTGCTTTAAAGTTATGACAAAAAGAGGCATGCTCAGGGGAAAAAAATTAACTTTTTGACAAAAATAATTTTTTCCTCTTGAAACTGCCCAAAATTAGGGGTGCACAGGGTACATGAGAGCATGGCTTACACGAGAAAATACAGTATTTGCCATAGCTATTAAACTACCATGGTAAAAATTTCAAATTCATGTTTGAGGTATTTTTTGAGCTGTTGCAAGATATTCAATAAGAATTTTTTTCTGAAGAATTAAGAGAGACAAAGCCATTAAATATTTTTCATATTCTCATGCAGTAGAGATTGAAAAATAGGTCAAGTTCAAAACCTTTTGGGTGCTGCTGATTTTATAGTGCTTTTTATGTGTGAGTGATAATTAAAATTGTTTAAGGGCTGGGAGAGCAAGGCTAGAGGTCTGCAAGGAAAACTTCCTTCATGATAAACTCTGGCCATTTAGTAAATCAATATGCCTTGTGGATACCATTCTTCTTTGCGATGGAAATAAGATCACATATACTGGAGACCTTAATGTAGAAGGAGATAAATACATATTCTAAAAGATTAGAAGGTTGCCGAATGTTCTGAATCCGCAAGTCTGTGGGATAATGAACAGCTACTATACTCAGTGAAATGTTCAATTTTAAAGGCAAAACATGATTCTATGTTTTGTATAAATTATTCAATTCTCTGTTTTTAATGATAAATTTTTTAGCAATTTTCTCATTTTAATGGTCTGGTTTCTTTAATTCTCATGTATGCAATATTCAACAATTTTATTAAAATAATAAAAAGAGAAAAATCTAGCAGTCTTTGAAATTCAGTATCATGTGAGCCATTGACGAGGAAAATTGAACTTTCCTTCCTTATCATGCTCAACCAAGTGCGGGTCACAGTCGATATTGCTACTGGGTGGCGTGACCCACCAGTGGGCAACATCGTTTTTAGATTTTTATTTGATATTTGAGAGGAGCCATTTGATTGTGATAAAAATAACATGTCCCCCACCAGATTTAAAAATTTTTTATAACCACCGCATACACAAAATGCTGTGCTCCTATGCAGTCTTTATGACATGTAATAGAAATTTGTACGCCGGGTTGAACATGTTAAATGAAAAAAATATTCACCAAAATTTTGCGTGTGTCCAGTATATGCTAAGGGGTGACAGGAAAAATATTAGCCACCTTAAAAATAAATGTTTAAAAATTTTAAGTTTTAAACTTTTAAAAAAGCTTCAAACAGATTTTAATTTTAAAACTCAGCATAATTTGTAGTATTTATTCATAGCTTTAGTACTATTATTTTACATAAATAATTAAAAATTGTGTAATGAAAACAAACAACCTCTTAATAAATTACGCATAACTTTCTGAGTTAAAATGGTATGAACTGGCAACCACTTTCAAAATCTAGGCTAGCAAGAGATGAGGTAATAACTGATTTCCAATTACCTGTACTAATTGTCTCCATCCCAGTGCCATTGCAGTATGTGCATTTAACAGCTTTAGTTCCAAGTTCAGCTCGAGATCCTGCACATTTAGGGCAAGTATCCACAACATTTAAATGAATATCCTTATTTACTCCTCTGGCAGCTTGAGAAAAGGTAAGATTCATTATCACCTAAAAGAAACAAACCATAAAATCATCTTGAGATGGACTGAAGATGAAATGTCATAAATACATGTTATCCAAAAATTTAAATCTAACAAGAATGTGTGCTGGCAGAAACTGACGGCTACATAAAAGAAGTACTGGGGAAAGGGAAGGTAATGAATAATGAGAGTTTTGTGTGTTTGTGACCTCCATATATTTCACATTGTCTGTGGTTATGTCAGCATCCCTTTATTATTTCTAAGGTAACACATTGTCTTCCATGCCTGCGACCACCCTCTTGTATTTACACATGAATGGATCAGCCTTATGTTGTTTGAGGAGACATTTAACCAAGGTTTTAGAATCAAAGTTGGGAATCTACTTCTAAACAATACCCTGAAAAGAACCACAAGAGTACATAGTAGGAAGTGTTAGAACACAACCACAAAATGGGAGATGGAGATGCATGTTAAGTAGAGATTAATTTAATATGCCATGTGTTTCTCTTTTTGTGTTCATGTGGTGGATTACGCTAGGGAAAAATAAATCCTTGAATCCATTTGCTAGACAGTCAATACCTCTAATCTTGTCATTATTGTATGACCTGAGAGTACTGTAGGGCTTGGATTAGGTCGTTCCTTCCAATTCCATCATTCGTGTCAAGTAAAATTCAGGCTGGCCAGTGAAATTCCCCGACTTTTCCAGACTGGCCAGTGAAATTCCCAGACTTTTCCAGGCTTGACCAAAAATTCCCCGACTACATAAAACTGAAGTCAGCGACGCAGCACCTTAGGGAGCTTAGGTGCCTGCTGTGTGTTTCCCACCCAAAAGTGAAATGGCTATGAAAAATTGTCTGAATAAAAAATGAGATGCAGGATGGGAAATGAAGATTACATATCTATAATGGATTTTTTTAATGCTCCATATAAAAAATTTCCATTGAAACTATAACCCCATGGGTAAGGCACAGCATATCAAAGAAAGATAAAGTGACATAATTGATTTGCCAATCACTCAAGTGAAAAATATAACATTTTTCCTGATAGACAAATAGGTTACTGAATCTAGTGATAATAATGTAGAATATATCCTATTTAATGGCATATAAAATAAAAACACATACTACTTTTTTATTTTAAAATAATAAAATGTGTGGGAGAATATTAATTTTTAATTCAGTTTAAAAACATTTTTGGTATTTCATTTGGGAAGTACCTTATCCTCCGAAAAGAATTTCTTTTTAAGATACCTTTCAAAATCATTTGATCAATGGAAAAAAAGTGTGCTTAACTTCAAATTTCATCTTTGGTTGAACTTCCTCTAAAAAATAGGGTGCATATTATACTCCAATAAATATGGTAGTTCATAGTAAAACATCAAATGACATTTTTAGCTCCACATTAAATATTTCCCTTAAAGCAGAGACTGACACAAAGATGCAAAGCTTATAATCAAGGAAATAAATCTATACTAATACAGCTGATGCTTTCCAGTTATGGTTTCATAACCAAATAAAAGATAGGTTTGATCGAATCTTACAAGATGAAGTTTCAACCTCAATTTCTCATGTTTCACTTCAAGAGCATGTTCACTCTGAGAAATCACATGCTTCAGCAATGAGGAATGTCTCTTTACTGTATATAGGACCTTGAGCTCATGTGGCTAGTTAGCTCTCCTTACCAATTAGTTTTTCTTAATATTAAAAAAAAAGATTCACATGCAATATATTACTGGGCAACTGCAATGCTCAACATATGATTATGTTATAAACAAGGATGTAGTGCATGAAAACATTCATGTGGAGTGTGACAACCAATGGGCCAAAGACATGTAGCACTTAGACTGGAAGTGGATGCTGACAGGATGGATGGATAGCAGAAAAGGATGGATTTAGTGCAAAGCAAAGGAATATACAGAAGATAACAAGAGAAATGGCATTATGGGGCATTACATGGAAATAAACTACACGATGGATTGGGAAATCACAACTTAGCTACAATAGATAAATTAAGGAACATTGAGAAGGGAAAAATGGATGTTCCAATGAGGAAGAATAATACAGTTGAATGAAAACAGAATGTGATAAGGATAAGCCATTAGTAGTATTGAGTAATTGGCAATGGGATTAGAAGAATGGAGGGTGGAAATCAATCATTCTTAGGATTAATAAACTAAAAAATGAACCCTTAAAGACCAATTAAACCAAGGCTCAATAAGCCAAATAGGGGCACAAAAGGAAAAAGTTTCTGCAACAAGTTTCAATATGATATCGCTCAACAAAAAATTAACAATTGTGACTCCCAAAAATAAGAACCAGGTGGCCATAATAAGGGCCCAGTAGTGAACTGCACATGAGGTCCTTAATGATATAAACTGGCAAAGGGAAGCAAGGAGAAGTATAGGTAGAAAGATTACAGGGGCACTGGTGTCACGTGATGCTGAATGAACTTTGTGAAAGCTTAAAGTCAAATATAAAATATTAATTACTCATTCTCTTTAAAAAAAAGTCTTCATTGAAATTTCAGAATGGGAAGTTAAAGCAATGGTAATAGTTTAAGCAATAATAATTTTGAAGTAGACTTTAAGAAGTTACCACAGAAATGCCAAAATTAAACATTTTAATACTCTTAATGAGCAGAATTTTTCTTTCCATTTCCATATTATTGACTTTCTAGGTGTGCAGTCACCGAAATAAACAAGACATTTAATATAGACATTAGTCATAAGTGGCTGAAAACAACATTCTAACATAACCCAAGTCCTCTAAAAATTGCTTTTTCGAAAAACCAAAGAAGATTGAGTGCATCTCAGCCACAACAGTCTGAAATTTTCATCACAAATGTGCATTACATGTTATCTTCTGGCAGTGGAATTACCACCATCAGTAAATTTTTAAATAAACATAACCTCTCAGTCTTACCTCTTGTGCACCTCCAAAACCAAAATTTGACTCTGCATAATCCTCGAATTCATGGCGTCCTTGCTTAAAGCCAGCATCCCCAAATATTTTTCTAAAAAGTTCCTCTGGATCAACAGATGAGTGAAACTGCCATGACTGGGCATTGAACCCACCAGCTCCAGCTCTGGGATCCCCTCCGCCAGGGTGGCCACCACCCATACCCATTTGCTCTGATGTTGCTCCCCAAGCATCATATTGTTTTCTTTTATTTTCATCACTTAAGACCTGATTAAAAAAAGTGATCCCAGCATGAGAATATAACAATAGATCAAGTTCCACGGACAGCATGCTATAGAATCAGGTTTCTAAGCATCAAATTTCAAAGTCTATATCAACTTCCAGATTGCAACAAAAAATACAAAGAGGTTCAAGCAGCAACTGGAACAAAATTTTACATAAAATTTAAATTTAAAGATTAAACTTAATGAAATATTTTTTGAAAATTAGGTCTTTTTATCTATTAAAAAAATTTCATTTTCATGTTGTTAGGCATTGTTTGATGTTTCTACAGTTATTTTCATTAGCATACATGCAGTGGTTCATGAGATATGTTTCAAATGGAAACTGACAGTAACTTCAGTGGAGTCACCCGCTGCTGTAAATACACATGCGAAAAGTTCACAATGCAAAAATATTCACCTGAACCAGGACTTGAACCTGGATCCTTCAAATTCCTTCTTCTCCTTCAAAAATTCACAGTGTAAGAGGATGCCTGGGTATCTCAACTGGTTAAAACACTCAACCAGAAATCGAGGAATTCTGGTTTGAATCCCAGTTCAGGCAAATGTTTTTTGCATTGTGAATTTTTCACATATGTTTAAAATGGTGCAAGTGTAAAAATCATAAGCGATTTGATATGGTGGCCATTATGGCAGTTTTAAAGCTTTTCCAATGATGAGCCGTTGGTATTTAGGCATTCTCATTACATTTTAAACAATGCATCATTCACTAATCCCATCAAAGTAGGTGACGTGAACTGCAATGAGAACAAACGTAGGTAATGCCAAAGTCTGACACCTCAAACATCAAGTGTACCAATATGTAAGACTTATACGTCAAAAAACTGGGAAACCCTTAGAGCTGCTTGAGAATACCCACCTCAGAGGGGATGGGGATTCAATGTCGCACTAGCATATCTCTTGGCATGCTAGTGGCAAGAGGCACATGTATTTCAGAGAAGTTTTCAAAGCATTCCCAAAGAGTGGAAAATGAGAATAATGGGCAGATGATGCATTTCTCTTGAGTCCCAGTTATTTATAATCCATGTTTTAATCATTTCCTTAGAGCAATAGACAATCTCCTTTAGTTTTTCCTGAGAAAGGAATGGTAAACCTAACTCTTCCTCTCTCGGAAAGAAGATAATCAAATTGCAAGTGATTATCAAACTTGACCCTGTGTGATCAAATTTAATTCCTTCTCCTACATTAGGGACCTAAAAATTAAATTTCATTGAATAAATAGGAATAAGTCCTTAAGAATGTTAAAAATCCCAACATACAGAGATTAGTATCAGTGCTAATAGTATACCTAATCAGCAAAAATGAAATGCCAAAACTGAACCACGTTAATTTACTAGTAGGGAAATTGAAAGGGAACACACTTGGCAACATAGTGCAAGAGGAGCTAAAGTTAGCAAAACAGAAGCCAAATAGTTGTTCCTATTGGTTCCTAAAAATAAGTGTTTGTCAACATTTCCTTCCTGCTAAGTTGCAAGATATTTTGAACACCGCATTATCTACAGTAGCTAAAGATAAAATTCATGCAAAAAAATAATACCACAGCAACCTTCTACTTCGACAGATTTGGTTATTCTTCCAACTAATGCAACAAAGACAAGCTCTGATTTAACTACATTACAGTTGACTTTGAATGTCTTTTTACAACAAACACTTGCCATAACATGTGTCATAATCAACAAACAACAAAAACTGAAAAGTTTACTGCAAAAATATCAAGGATCTATTTGTTTGAAATTTTTCCAAATAAACATGATTCAAATATTAAAAAACCACAGTAATTAACCCAAATTTTGGTTTCATAGGCGAGGATAGAAGCTCAAGTAATACTTAGCCCAACCATGTGTGATTTTCACATATCAGGCTACATGGGGCCAGTTCTTTCCCCTGTGCTGCCTGTGGTTACCCAGGAAAATCTGGAACCCAATACAACATACAGCTTGGGGAAGCTGAGGGTGCCCAAAGGCATCAACCATAAGCGAACCTGGGCCATCTGGTTAAAGCCCAGTACCCTACCCAATGGAAAACCACACCTCCGACTCAAATATATGGGTGCAATTTTAATTACAGTATATATTTTAATTATAATATATAATTTTTCACTGAAAATCTTTGAAGTTCTAATACGAACTCATTAAACTGTAAGAACTTACAGAAGCTTTATAGTAAAATATATTTTTCCAGCATTGATGTTCCATCTGTTTCACAAGTAACCTCATTAAGCCCTGGCAAGTCAAAATGAGCTCCCTCCACATTTCAGCATATATTAATTAAGGATATCATGCTTTCATTCCCCAATTTACATTCCCAAAACACACAAATGCACATTATGGAAATTTATCAGCTAATAAAAGCCATAAAAAAGCTATTCATATAGCATATACTCTCCAATACAAATCTAAGTGTACGTTTCAGCTGTAATATGACCGACATTGGACAAAATGCAAACTCACAGATATAACGAAACACAGCACACTACAGATGCAACAGAACAGACAAATCTAACATTGCCAAACACTGCATCAAAAAAAACCATACCATAACCACTGACAACGTGCACCTCTTTTAATGCCCCCCTAATCACCTACTTGATCCCTATGAATGCACCACAATTTGAAAATCCTCCAACAGACTCAATTTAGATTTAGGGCCCTTTATTTTCTCCTCTTTAATCTAACCACATGAAAACATCACCTCAAACGAGCGTGGTCCATTTATGTCCATTTTTGCATTCCCACCCCCCCACACACACAACATTATACTACCATCCCCACACTTCCTACTCCCTTGTCCCTCCCATTGCAAACGTTAGCCATGAAAATCTATTGCCTGAAGATGATTCCATGGGCATCAAAACTGCTTTAACTTCCCTCCTGTTTTCTTCTCTACTCACAATATCTTTCCCATTCACTTCCGTTTGCTCGCTTCCAATAGCATCTCACCCTTTTCACACTAATGCCACATAGTTACCAACAAATCATGCCACCTTAGTTTTTCAGCGACTTCCTCAACACCCCACATCATGCAGTGCATCATAATCAGACAGTTTTACCAATCCAGAACTGGCTGTAATCTACCAGATAATGATTTCCAGCCAGAACCTGTCCCAAAACAATACTCAATAAGTGGTGTGGAATTGTTTTATTCCCTTTTTTCAACTCCCTCCTCCCTCATTCTTCTCGTATTTTAACCCTTTTTTCCCTTTATAATTTTGAAATGGCCAGAGACAGTAGTATGCAGTACTCGGCACGGAAAAAACACTAACATTAAAAAAAATAAATTTGCTTTTCTTACTTTTAAAAAATTGCCAAGGTTCTATGATAATTCTGTTGACTAGGCACTACATAATGTAGAAAAAATAGAAAACAGTACAAATATTTGCACTACATAGTAATTATAACACAATACATATTTTCTAGTAATAAGTTAATATTTGTAAGGTTAATATATTACTTAACAAGTAATACTGAGGAAGCTCAAATTATAGCAGCTTTAACTTCATATATTACCCAAGAGTAATCAGAAAACTAAAGTTCGATGGTTTCTGGCTCAACTATGAGGAATTTCCTGTTCATGAAATGAGCATCATGTATTCTTCCACTTTTATTTTATTCACTTTTAGTTTAATCGCACAAGCAAGTAATTACTAAGATACCTGAAGATGACATCTATGCGTCCACACTAGCTGTGCCCGACTAAAACTTCAGTAGAAGAATACATATTGTTCCATTTAAAGAAAACCAAAACCTACTTTTCCAAATTATACGAAAGGACACCATCACATATCCACATAGGACACAAGTCGACTGAATGTGTCCAAAGAGAACTAATACAGTAGTGCAAGTGAAAGAGTTCTTGTACCTAGAGTAAACTATTCAAAATCAGGATGAACGGGGTGTTTTACTGGCGAGTGACGAAATACCTTGAAAAAAAATGAAATACTGCATCGAAGAACATGTGTCACGAAGTGGTTAAAAGCGAATGCACTCGAGTAACGATGAATGTTTTCCTTTTAATTTTTTTACCTTAAGCCACCACTACATCATTGTCACTTCAGCAATTTATTTTTTTTAAATTAGTCAAACTTTCAATTCTGAACTACAACAATATCTGCAATTATACATTTTAACTGATTATCATATTTAGCATGATTTACGATGAACCATTGGATATCTTTTCGCCTATGAATTTTACAACACGTTCTATACAATGATAACAGCAGTTTACTTACTTCGTAAGCTTCAGACACCTCTTGAAACTTTTTTACAGCGTTAGGATCTCCTTTATTTCTATCCGGATGATACTGTTTGGCTAGCTGAAAATAAGAATTCTTTATTTCCTTTGGTGAGGAATTCCGTGCTACACCAAGAATCTCATAGTAGTCCCTCTTTTTTTGTAAGTAGTTTGATAAGTGTATGCATCGTATATTATACCGGGAATTCAGTGGACCTAAGAACAAATAAAACATCATGATTAGAAACCATACCTTTCCAGTGGCCAAACTGCGATAAAGTTTGAAACCGTTCTCTCATTAAGTGATAAATGTACGAGTAGTCGCAATTACATTAATTTGCCTTTTTATTACTACGCAATGCTTACTTATTGCTGTAGCTAGAAAATTTCTTAGGCCTGTTGTAGCGTTTGAACTACTAAAAACTCTTCCACATGAATTACAACGATGAAATAATAGTTTAGGGAACGTTTTAGGTGGCTGCCAAGCAGAAAATAGAAATGTTTTAGAAACCGCTACTCTTGACAATCCCCTCGTGGTGGCCATTACTACAGAAGGCATATGTGAACGAATCAGACGAACGAGACCCGAGACAAACTGCCTAGCGGTCGCAGACGATGATGAAAACAAAGACGTAGCGATTTTACTCAAAAACATGTTGGGGAGGCAAATTTTACGGGTTGCAACGCAAAGATCTCTATTTAACAAATGTGCCAGCAACTTAAAGTGGACCGGGCGATGCATTTACTTTCCAACATTACAGAATATCAAGAGTGCACATCTATCCACATGGAACGATGGAATCAATAAAGCAGATCCTCTTAAAGAAGGTCCTTTAAAAGGAAGCAGCAAGAAGAAATTATTTGAGCCTAAAATTACCTTGATTGGCACCGATGAAAATATCTCCATCATTTCCATGGAAGATGGTCATAAAATAGCTAAAAGAAGAAATTTAAGGCTGGTAAAATTAAAAGACTTGGACACGAAAACGCAAAGACCAGTTTATCGTTTGATGTCAATTTCTGAATTCAATGAAGAATATAGAAAAGAAAAAGCTTCCAAAGGCAAGTCTCCCAAGCGAGAAAAGCTTCTCACATTTTCCTGCCGAATTAGTGATCATGACATCCAGTCAAAAGTCAACATGATGAAGAAATGGCTTTCGAAGGACCATGAAGTTCGTGTGGTTATCAATGGGGATTCTAATGACATGAACGCTGCAGTAAGTAAATCATAACGTTATTATCAAATTCCATTTTATTCACTTTAATACATTTTATCTTTGAACACAGTAATCGTGACGTACAAAATATTTTTAGGAAGAAGTTTACAAAAAATTAGAAAGTTACATGAAGGAAACTGCTCGATTTCTTCAAAAGCGGCAGGTCAATGCTGATTTACGGTTTTCTGTCAAAGGTTTGCCGGGAAGTAAATCTAGTGATGTGCAGGAGAAAAAGGAACCTGATCTGTCGTCATCTGACTCTTGAAACTCCAATTATTGTTTTGTGGTGCAATTATGGTAATTAAGTAACATGTTCACTAATTTGTTTGTATTTTATGGCGAGATGTTATCACTGTCCCCTTAATTTGGTATTGGGGTTAAGGTGTCATACCGAGTCATTTATAAATAGTGAGAATATTAAACTATATTTAACGACTAAACTGTGTTCTATTCCAGCTGTAGACTTAGATGAATCCACACCCATCCATTGTTATCTCAGTTTTTATAGTTTCAACCGTCTTTTTAGCCGGTGAGATCTTTCTCTTGTTTCTATAATTCAGAGCATAGATATTTATAATATATCAACATAATTTACTTTGACACATTTTACTCTTTTTTGCAAATTTTTATACTGAGATGGCTATTCGCCTTAAATTATGACTTCATTATTTGCGAAAATAAAAAGTTCTATGGGTTAGGGCGCAGTAAGAGGCAAGGCAGCAGTTTGCAGGGACGATATTCAAGTCGTGATCCACATGGCTTTCCCAGGGGTCCTGGGGCAACCAACAGGGCTCTAGTTCGTTGTTGAACTGCATTAGGACCACATGATTGAGAACATGGTGACCATGGGCTCCATTCTCCCAGCTGGCAGGCAACAGACACTGAGGATAGAACATGAATCATATAAGATATCATTAACTCTGAAACATTAAGAGTAGAAAGTAATTAACCAGGGAGAATATATTCATTTACCATAAGGAAATAAAAGAATGGTAAAGATTTTACCAGTGTTTGCATGATAAATGTTTTATATGCAACCGTATGCAATCATGATGTCCCTATATGATACCTTCTGATTTTGTTAAATTCAAAACTATAATCCATTCTAAGGTGATTGTAAGCACATGGCATTGGATTTTGAGTGCATGAAGTTGCTACAGATGTCAACCTAGCAATCAGTTTTGGTTTTGTGTGTTAATTTAAATTTTATTCTAAATTTTTGTCTTACCATGCTGTTATTGCTCCATGGTGTACGATCGTGTTGAGAGTTCATTTAAAACGATATACACTGTATCGAAAATCTGCTATTGTTATTTGCAGATATCCTGTCATGAAGTTCTTCATATATGTATTGCCCAATGTACCAGACTTGTGTTATATCATGCATTTTAAGGAAAAAAGTGGTTTACTTTGTTATTCATAAGTGAATTATATTGAGTTGTCAATGCTTTTCAATTTGATGAGTGATTCATTGTCATTTTTTCCTGGGCTTAATATGGTTTCAATCTCTTACATAAGAAATATTTTAAGCAATGATAAAATGTGTTCTTTAAATTATTTTCAAATAATCAATTTATTTTTTTAACACGTTCACTGCCCACAACGCGCCTGGCGCGGTTACGTATGTCTATAG
>LYUA01001265.1:166141-179696 GCA_002093875.1 Calopteryx splendens | reverse complement strand
GCTCGTAACGTACTGTAATGACCTCTTTTTTCAAAGTTGAGTAGATTCACTTACAAGGTTAAAGATTGGCTGGCCAAAGATATGTCGGGACAAGAGAAACATTTCGTGGATCCGGAAGAATGCGCGAAATCGAGTCATCTGACAGCCGAACGCTTTGAAGTCCGATTCCGGCGGTCCTCTCGGCAATTGGGGGATAGAGAGAGAGAGAGAGAGAGAGAGAGAGAGGGAGGGTGAGAGGATGTGTGTTGAAGGTGTTAAAACTCACGTCGGTCGTCTTCCTCCTCGTCGCTCCCAGGCGGGTCGCACGTTTTCTCATAAAGGCGCTGCCTCGAAAGATACAGCCTGGCTAGTGGTTTCATCTCCGTGCCCGTGGGGTCGTAGAAAGGAGATCTTTTGTCATTGGGGAAGGAGGATGTTATCCTCCTTATGGCATCCTGCGGCTGGGTGGGCGAATCGGGAGACTGAGGAAAAGAAAATAATGAACACATTAATGGAACGCGGGGCAGGACTGCAGAAAAGCCCTGGTCGGAAGGATGTAATATTGCGCGATATATATAAGTTTGCTATTGGTTCCAGCGTCTCTTCCGATCCAATTCAATTTGGGTTGGTTCTACAAAAGCAATAGTCAGTGGAAAATGTTTCTGCCATCCAATTTTTGTAACTAATCGACAAGAAGATATTAATGTTTTTCTAAATATTTATTACAAATTAACATAAAATCAGTTTAATTCTTTCTACAATTAAAACGAGAGTTTTTACTCCTAGAGGAATATTTTTTGTCTTTTTAAGAGTGTTGTTACAGTTTTTGATCTTATGAGTGTAATTAATTTGTTAAACAGTGAGTTAATTAATTCCACGATGGCATGATCAAACGAACTTTGCTCTCTTTTTATGTTATTTCTATTTTAAGCAATAGCCATTACTTGGTTTTGTTAATGTATTCAAGATTGTAAGGTTTTGCATAAGCGACACCATAATAGATAAAAGAAAACGGCACTGTCGTGAAATCAATAAAGTAAAAAACAGAATGCGAAAACTCTCAAAATAATAATGGCGTTATGACAATAGGCTAAAATTCCATTAACGCATTCAAATGCCGTTTTCTCAAACGAATGATAATGCATACATCATCCTCTTCAATCAAATAGGCGGAAAAGTTTTACTTCGTCGCAACTAACGATTAGAGGAACTTTTCGAGTTGGAACGTAGAACTTGCAAACATATATAGAAGTCCTAGGATATCATTCTAGAAAAAAAAACCTACTTAATTGAAACTGAGACAAAGTTTCTTTTACAATTAAAGGGCAGCCGAAAAACATATTTGGTGCTACACCGTTCACCTAATAGTATCCACTCCAAAAACAAAACAAATTTCATTCACTGATTCTGTATATTATGTCATTGTTATTCCATATAAATTGCATACTACCTCCTTGGTTCGACCATACTAAAATTCACTCTTTCAAATAGACAGCCTTTTACGTCCTTTCACAATATTTAGGAAACATGAAGGATGAAAATAAATCATTTCAAAGTGCGACTCGGGTTCTAAAGACAATGCTTACAGATGTAGAATAAAATATAAGCCCTTAATTCATAGCAAGGCCACCTTCTGAATTTAAAATTCATTAGTTTACCTTTAACACCTTTATTAATACCCATTCACTACAAAATATGGCATTTCCTCATCGGCCCTTGAGTACAGCGTTTTCATATCTAAACAAATAATAAAAAAGTAGAGGGTAATTTATTTATATTCTCATAATTCTGTGATACTTTCGTATAAATAATGACCTACCAAAAAGTTTAAGGACCTCGAATTACAGTTGCTGGAATTATGAGCTTAAATAAGACAAAATAATTTCATCCGAAGTACGGAAAAGCAATCCCTTAAGAAATGAAGTAATTTTGCTTCGAGAAATGCTTCCTAATATATTCAACTTTTTTCTTAATATTGATGCCACTGATTTCGATTGGTTTGATTCAGATGACTTTTTTTACAGAACCCCATTTTCTCTCCCTAGACAAAGAGCCATTACTGCTCTCAAATTATTTAACCCAATTTAACCAACCCAACTTAATCCAACTCGTTGATGCTAAAGGTGAATGCGAAAGGCCTCCTATTTGAATTTACCTTGAAAAATATATTTTGTTGCAAGCAATTAAGTGAATACCTCTTTGCCCCTCAGACGTCAATGTGATTAGGTAAATCCCGAAGATACCTATTAGTCGCACGCTTTTTCGACAAATTATTTAAAATATTTTTCCACTGGAGCAAAAAAAATGAAAGGAAATCTCTTTTAAATTGATACTGTCGTATTTCATCTGATTCCAGTTGGACCATGAAACTAGGGTGGCAAATTTAAGAAAAAATTAATGTGTTTCACATAACCACTAATAGCGGGTTTCGTCCGCTCGGTGAACATTTAAACAATTGTCTCCGAAAGTATGAACACGTGATAAGTTGTCATATCAATGGAGCTGGGTAAATTTTTCACACTGCTTACTGGTCCGAGGACAAGATTGCGGGCACTGTTTTAGCGTAATGATTTATCAAACAGAGGTCTCGATTCCCAACCCCGAGGGTCGTAAGACTTTTAATGGTGTATTGGATTCTACTGCGGTGGTCCGTGGATAACACCAACGGAATATAGAGTGAAACACGAATAAACTAATGATACTGCGGAACACTTGACGCTTCTCATTACGGCTGGCCATAGTTTCTCTTGCCTCCTTGCCCATAACTCACTCAAATCACATTGCATATTTAAAGTAATTTAGAATAATTTATGTATTATAATAGTCATTATTTTTTAAAATATAATTTAGTTACCAATTAATTATGACAAAATTATTTACAATCTAATATTATTATAATCATTTAAGATTTTCATATTATCTGCATGTAAAGGAAAACATTACGACAATTTTTTTATCGTGAAACATCTCCCAAAAAATATTCTAGCTAATACCAAAACACTAAAAAAACATCTAATATTGAATCTTAAAAGTGTTATAAACTACCAAAAAATGAGACCCATCGCGTTTTAATTATAGTTCTTGATAATTTGCTGATCCTCTTAGCAACGTGGGGGACGTGAGAACGTGGAGGACTTCGGTTACCCGCTCAACACTTGGCATTTTCCTCTTTATGCTTTCGGGACGACGGACGACATTTCATTTGAGCCTCATCAGCACTCTATCCCTGCACTTACTCATCCATTGTCTTCAGATGCGAAAAACGGACGGCTTCATAATTTCACAACGGCCACCAAGATCTCGTCTTTTCGCTGGCACACATTCGCGCTGTTTGAACTTCTTGCTATGAGGGAGAGAAATAACTTCGTGAGAGACCTCTTCGCGTCCCTCTCTTTGAATATTCATGAGATCAGATGACAAACTTTCAAAGGAGTGCCTAGAAAGAACTAAGAAGATGGAATATGATATCACCCCTGTAGAGTGTACCGTTTCAATTTCAATTCTTAATTTTATGGGAGTAATGATTACTTTGCTCATAAAAGTGGAGTATTATGCGGCCCAGCTTGCTTCAGCAGGTGGTATTAGACTTGATATTTGAGTTTAAGCACCCAGCTCCGAAAATAAACTCTAGTTTGCAAATAAATAAATTCAAGTCTGCAAATGATATTGGATTTTAGAGAATGTTATTTTCAGTGATATTGTTTCTTCTGCTGAGTATGACGCGATGAGAATGACTGAAGGTCACTACTTATTGAGCACATAATATTAATGCACATTTTTTTGCATACCTCTTTTTTTAGATTTTTTCGATCAAACAAGCTAAAAAATACATATAGAAATACTGGTTATGTTACCCGCAGAGGAATAGTCCTTGTTTAGGTGTGCCAAATTGGGAAAGAATATTTATCACTAACATTACCTCACAAACATTACCGAACTGAACTAGTTCAAGCTGGATATTAAAAATAAGTATTTGCTTACTACTTCTCTTCATAACCTAAGAATTCATCGATACAACATTTTGGACTCCTACGTTTAACCTTAACGAACCTAGATGATCGCGTGCTTGATCATATCATTTTATTTATTAGAGAGCTCTCAACATGAGATGGCAGTTTCTGTCTCAGAGTTTCATGCAATTTCTCACTTCACTTAAAGTGGAACGATGAAAACCCGCATTCTCAGCCACGTAATTACTATTACCACCTGATTAAAATCCGTCCGTACCGGGAAGTGATAATTTTCCCAATTCAATATTTCGGAGCTGCCACTTCGTCGTCGTCTAGGGACGAAACAGATGCAAATGAGCTCCAGCATGATGCGATTTTTCCGAGTAAATTGAGACCTTTTAAAAAAATAAACTTTAACAGTTTTATTCAATGGTGATAGAGAAATACATATAATATTACAAAATTTTCATTAACTATTCCTCCGAATTAATAACTTTAAAAATGTTTAAATGCACCGTGGAAAAATTAATTGGGAGCTGGCAAAAAGTCTTCAAATCCTGCGTCGGAGAAGACAGTATTCAGAAAATAATATTGGCTCTTCCATGCAAATTTCAGTAGGTAGAATGATAAACGTAATTAACGGAGGATGAAGGTGAAATTTCAAAACTTTCCACGGTCCAAGGTTACAAGCTTATCGTCGGAGATGTGCGTTCGCATGAATATCCAAAGAAGGGAAAAGTTTTAGGTTTTAAGTAAAAGTGGCTTGACAACTTAGTAGCATATGATTCAAGATATCGACCCAAAAACCTAGATATTATAGCTCTGCCTTTCAAATTCATAGGTTAAATCGATCGGCCGGTAATCAAACGCATGTAGCTTACAAGTATTTGAGTATGATATCAAGCACATTTGAAATTATCAGTTCCTTGACTCATCCCAACGAAAGTCATCGTTTCTGGCAATAGGACGTGCCAAAAGGGGCGCGGGAATTGGAAAATATGCTCCGACATATATATGCAATATGTTAGCATCAATAATAGGAAAAAAGATATAAGACTTGACAGCTGATTGATTGACTGGTCTCTTTTCTGTAATGCGCGTACGATTCCAACACTACAAATTCCTAAGGGATCATTTATTATTGGTAAAACTGGTATGTGTAGCCTGGGGTTGTATTTTACCAAGTGCGAAAGGTAAATCCTGAATTTACGGGATTTCATTACAACTAAATTCAATACTTTTTCAAAATCAATTCTAGTTCATTAATGAGAAAAGTCTAAAACTTACATAGTTACATATGGTTAAGTTGAATTCAAATCAAATTTGGTTAAATATTTTCGCTTGGTACATTAAAATGATGTCTAACTTACTAAATAAAGAGCACGCGATGCATTTTCACGTTATTACTTCCTAGCTTGAAAGCATAATCCCGCTCCCTAAGCAGAATAATCCACAAAATTCGGGCGTTTAAGGCTCGGTGCACACCCCATATGGTTTCCCTATCTCCCAAACGCCTGTCTGACAAAGGTGTGATTATTTTTAGATGCTTTTCTTTCGACGAATAGTATCCAATGATGCTTTCTATATTGATAATGATACTGTCGTACTTGATTTTCCATGATATGTTCAGTGAGTATATTACCTCCCAAATGTAATATATAAATAATGTTTCGGTCACGACCATATTAAAAACCATCCCTTTCATCGTTTTTTAAATCCATAAGTAACAGGAATTTCCATTTATGAACGCTATCTGAATGCTCTCTGACAGTGGGTAGGGTCGTAGTTTAGGAGTTAATGCGACCCCCAAGACGACATATTTGGGACCGCAAAAAAGAAACCTATTGCTTTCCTTAGAAACACGGATTTTTTTCTCAGGGCTACTAATCCTGAAAGTCTTCAATTCTTTATTCAAATGGCCTCGTGAAAACTCCTTCAGCAGCACTAGGATATTCCTTGCGCCAACCTCCACGAAAATGTCAACATCCCTTGCCTCAAGAATTTTGTGAAACGAGGAACTCACAAGAATCACGAGAGGAAATCCAGTTATTTACTGGAATAGTGACTGGGGTTCACCAATGCCACCTTTTGTTTTTCATTTCACAACAAACTAGAGTAGTTCGTCACGCCTGAGTTTTATAAAGTAAAGTTAAAACTAATTCATCCATTTAATAGATTTTGCACACCAAGGATTGATGATCGGAGTCGCAGAACCATGCCATTCTTTGCCTATGGTGCTCGAAACGAGATAACATTCCGTTGCGTGCCTTCCCGTTAGAGATAATTACGGTGGATTTTAATTAGAAAATACCCACCTCAAAAAAAATAAATCTCTTGGTATGTTAACATTTCTATTTCGCGTCCCAGTTCACGGACTCCCACGGCCCAACGTTGTAGCATGCATTCGATTACACCCCCAATAAGACCAATTCATCACAAAAGCGCATCGATCTATTTGAATAAAATAGGACAAACGGAACTACGGATTTGTTTTTTTTTCTCGCCCGGAATCGATATATATTCGAGCAGGAATAATTTAAAATTTTGATCAACATCGCAGCCAACTTTCAGTTTGAATTCGTCGGGCTCATATATTATGTATTCAATCCTTCGCTAAAAGATTCCTCTAATGGCTCGTGGCATACATTATCATATTTAGTGGAAAAGGCCACACTTTCTAGATACGCAGTGCAGCAAGGAGAGAGGATCAACTGAAAAAGGAAGGGAGATCTGAAAGCTCAAAGCCTTGCTAAGAAACTATTCCAATTTTTCAGCACGGGCCTTTGTGGAGCAGAGAGGGTAAAAACGCCGGCATGAGTGCCTCCGGGCAAGGTATCCAAAATGAAATTAAGGCCATCGTTCTTCGATGCGCGAAAAGATTCCCGAACTTTCACCAAAGAGGTCTAGCACTCGTCATTTTAACCCCATATTATCAGTATTATCAGAGGGTATGGGGTCCATCATAAATCGCCCGAGATGGAAAGATTACGCCAGTTATTATCTGTCGTAATTTATCCTCGCATTAATCATGCCTTTCGAATTCCGATTCCGACGTACTCATTCAAAGTGAGTGTGGCTGTATCTACGGTCCTCCTCTTCGCTCGTTTAGTTATGGAATTGCATCAATAATCGGAAACTTAGAGAATAAGTATTACAGAGATGAAAAGGTGCGAAAACCAAGAAAAATGACAAGCACAAGAATAATATACGGTACAGAGTGAATAATGTATGTTTGTACTTCGGGAAAACTCAATTTTTACAATAGCATCAATTGCCTGTAGTACCAAGAGTAAAATTGATAAATTGTAAAATTCATGAAATGATATGAAAAATATATTTTTATTTTATTCTCATTAGACTACTAGGTAGCATATGTTTACGTGACAAGAAATGCAGTTGCATTAAATATATCAGATACGAATGAGAAAGGAATTGAAATTTCTGTCTTCATTAAGAATGAAAATTATCATCACCTTCATTATACGTCTTTCGAGATATGCGATAACAGGGCGAATATTCGAAGAATGGATGCTTTCGGTGATAATTTTGCCATTTCTCTATGCTCAAGGAGCCATGTATGCGCGAGATAAGTTGGAGTAGTCGGTCCCAAGCCACTTGGAAGCGTTCTCATGCGACTTTCATTAAATGGATGCACTACGTCGACGCAAAAAGACAAAGGTTAGATTCTCCCAGCAACCGGATGGAAATTATTTTAGCGGTACAGGGTAAAGTACTCGCCTGCCAATCGGAAAGTCACGAGGCTGTGAGCTGTTTCGGTTCTAAGACTAACAAATAAATATTACGATAACACCCTTAGTTTTTAAAAATTTAATTCTTTGCTATTGTTTTTTATTTAAATAAAAGACGTACAATCAAATTCTTGTTTCCGTCTCGCTATAGGTATATTTTCCCTGACATCTGTGAGTCGCATGCCTCATCTTACAGCTTTTTGAAATTTTCCGTTACCTATAAACAGCTAGAGGCGTGGTTGTCCAATGAGTAGATAAATAGGCTTCTAACCGAAGGGCATGGGTTCGATCCCGGGTGAACACTGTGGGTACCTTCATGGGTTTTCACCCAAGCTGTGTGATTTTTCGAGTACCAGATCTACCTGGGACACCGCTGGCGGCACGAGGAAATGAACCGCGCCCTCCCCTTCCATTTCACTCGCTGTTGAGCTTAGTGTTAGCTAACCTCGCCTATAAAACCAACATTGGGGTCGATTATTGCGGAGGAAATACTTTTGATTCGAGCCCGATATGACCATGATTACGAGTGGATGAAAATTCAACATTGAATGCCAGAGGAGTAAATTCCGTGTGTCAAGTTTGTAGAGGGCAATGATATCCCTCCATAGCAGGGATTCATAGCATGATTCTCCCCGTAATGCAATTTTATGTTTTCATGCGTATCGAAAACTCAAAAACCTCGCAAGTCCGCGCCCGAGGAGAGAAGAAAATCCTTTTGAGCCACGGGACATCGAACCCGCCAACCGCCCGGGTGGAGCGGGCGGTCCCCGAGCGGCCCACAACCCTCGCCCGTCACACCGGGGCGAGTCAAAACTTTTCCAGCAGAGAAACAATTCAGACGCCCTCCCCGCCTCAGGGTAGATGGGAAGGGGAAGGCATTCCTTAAAACGACGGCCCTTTTTTCGGAACCGCGGGGGCACGTGGGGATGCGCGCCGAGCTCAAGCCTGTCCTCTCCTATATCTACTTCAGCTCACCCGCTCCTGTTAACTCTCACCCTCCTCCGTTATCCCCCCGTCCACCTTCTCCCACCCAACTCCCCCTCTCGCGCCCCCACCCCCCGGGTGCACACGCATATTTCCACGTGATCCACACCATTCCTTCGCTCCCTCCCGTCCCCTCGGGGTTCTCCATGGCAGTCAAATTCCCATCCTCTCCTCCAGCCCCATTCTCCCGAGTAACGCGATATCCACCTCTCCTCCCCGCCCCAGTCATTCCTTATTCTTCCTCCTACCACCCACTACCCCCCCACCCTCCTCGTCTATCCTCCTTTCAGCTCTCGAACATTTCAAACTCGGAATAAACGCGACAAACAAGCAAAAATACTCACATAGACACGGTTTATATACATATATACATATATATATCTATATATATGTACATAAGTATATTTGTGTGTGCGCGCGCGTGTGCGTGTGTGTGTAGAGAATATAAATCAGGTCACAAGCGTACCGGTGGACTACAACACACATAAAAACAGAAAAGTAACACTTCCAGAATTTTTCCAAATATTTCGGAGGCATAACCACCTCTTGTGGAAGCATTAGGGTGAGGAAACGAATGACGGGCTGGAGGGGAATTGTGGGGATAGAAGAGGAGAGGAAAAAAGAAAGAAAATATTTCCTTTCCCGATACCCCCTCAACCCCTGCTTTGCACAACATACGTTGAGATGGCATATTACTTCTCTGCCCACAACTGATTCGTTAAACACTTTCATACCCTCCCTCAATGCCTCCTCTGTCTCCTTTATCTACACTATCTCCTCCTCGCAAACAACATTCCATAATGTCAGCATATCTCTACCAAATAAAATATTTCGCCTCTCTGTCCACATTAAATCCACAATTAAAGTAATATGTATTTCCTCTGCAGTCGCTGTCACACACTTTCCGCCAAACGTTCTCTTCCCTAATCACTCTCCATCCGTGGTCACCATATCTTCTCTCGATAACTTTATTTTTAATATGAACCATTCTCTCCGGATTACCCGGATATACTATTGAATAAAACAATTCTTAAAAATGTTCGCACACCAAAAACTTCCCAAAAAAGCAACACGAAAACCCTGACCATCTATTTCACCTATTTCCCAGGCACAAAATCCCTAAAATTTATTCTAAAACACCTTTTCCTCATAGTACAAAATCACGGTTAACTTACCAATTAAATGCCCTGCCGTCTCCTTTAAACATCCCGTCAACCTATTAGGCATTCTTAGAACAACTAACCATCAATCTAAATCCTCCGTTACCCACAAATTCACACAGATTCCGTGCAACCGATCCATATGCGTAACTGGCCCCATATTTATCACTCCTTCCCTCCCTTCATGACTTACTGACTCCACCCACCCCAACCTAATCCTTCGAGCACTCCAGGCGATGCCATTAAATCTAAACTCTGCCCGCCTCCAAAAAACCGCGCCTCCTGCGAAACTTCTTCCCCGTCTGCCCCCCAGTTCGCAAACAAGCCACCCTTCATAACGTTCCTTTTAATAGCTGTTTTAATATCTCAATCATAGCCTCCCTCATCACCTCTGCAACATCACTGAAACGCAAAACGCTAGAAACAGCTAATATCTCCTGAGCGCTTTCTCAGAGCCAGGAATCAGCATAGTACCTACACTAGGATACCCTAAAATCCCTTTTGAGGAAGTTACAAGGCGAAACTCGAAGAAGACTAAAACATGGGTGGAGAACATATTGAGAGGTAGTGGGATGCTGAAGACCGTGGTAGAAGGGAAAAATCTGGGTAAGCGAAGAAGAGAATAGGCTTTTTAGACAATATCAAGGCAGGTCAAAAGTACGAAGAATTGAAGGGGGAAATGGGCGGTGTGGAAAGTGATAGGAATCTAATTCCGACCAGATAAACTTTTTTATGTTAATAATAATCTTGAACGACACTTAGTAACTGGTTCCAGGACTCGAACCACGGACTCTTCTCTCACCAGATGGATCTACGATCCCCTTAGCTCTCCCAGAAGTCGGAAATCGACGAGGACAAATGTCACCCAGTGCCCGAAAAACAAGAGATGACGGTGACTAGGTGACTACCATTCGAGTGACAAGAGTACACAAGGCAGAAATGGTATTTATCATCAAGTTCACACACAGAGGTGAAGGTCCAATGGGTTAGTCTATAGAAGTAAGTGGGTCACGATAACCAAATGCGCACACTCAAGCATGAACAGCAGTTTTAGGTTTAGTGAATAAATTGGTGTGCAAATTCTCGATACAGTCATTATGTTGTGTCAAGATAAAGCAATATATATGAGTCGGGCATGAGGCGGTTGTGTGAGGGAGAGGTGAGAGTTAGGAAAGTCGGGAGGAAGAGAGTGACTTTCCGATTTCCTGTTTACCCGGCTGCGACTTCCCTTACACCTCCTCTCGCTCAGGCGTGCGCGTAGGACGTTAACTTGTACGGCCTCCGCAGTAAACTCAATTCAGGGGCTTCAAACAATTATTTTTTCCGTTCAAAAATAACATGGAAGGAGTGTATTTCATGGCTCTTTTTCATCCTCCCCACAGCTAAATTAAAACAGTAAACTGATATCATCGCCAAACAAAGTTATGTGAACAGTGATCGCTCAATAATGTTCGTCTTTCCTCGAAAACACATCGCAAGGCATGCACGAGTGCCAGTTTTGTCTGTTTATTTTGGCACAGCGGTTTTCATCAAGGGATATTCATGAATCAAAAGCTGTTTCCACTAACGGTCATGGAGTTCACGGATCCGGCGTTCAGCGGAGACCTAATCTTAGGTAAGTAATTATTTAGACCGTCAGACGATGGAAATTCGAAGAACTGCCTGAATAAAAAAAACATAAAAGTAAAAAATAAATTAAATTAAGCATGATATTTTTTCTCAAAGAGACCAGGCTCACCAAGGATATAAAAATGGAAGATGGTTCGTCAACGTAAAAACGTCCACTGGCGCTGTTTTAGACCAAAGGCACATTTATGGAAGAGTTTTGACAATAATTTTAACGGAGTTGCAAAACAATTATTAAAGCGGGAGGGTTCAGAGAAAATGACGCTCGAGTTTGAAAACAAAAGGAACCGTCAGGCTCAGGGCGGAACGCATTAGTTTTACTTTAATTTAAATTTCTAGAAAAACTCGTTAGTTTTTTTCTAAAGTTTAACTTCAATGTTTATTGCTTAGCTAAATTAAGTATTCTTTGTGAATTACTTTTTATTTTTTATCATAAAATTATTATTAAAAATGCATATATAATTTTCTTATTAGCTCCTCCAATTTGTCTAAGTGACAATTTCCCCTTAGTTATTACCTGTGTTAGGCAAATAAGGTATGTACAAAATTCTATCTACCTTGTAATTGTGTTCCTAACGTGAATGGTAGATGAGTTTTTATTGGTAATAAGGGAAAATGATTTCAAAATTTAATTATGTTTCAAGTTACTTTTGGCGAGCGTAACTTATTCAGGTTCGATTTATAACTTAACTTGTTTAAATATACTGTGATTGACTTAACTAGTTGGCTTTTAAAACTAGCCTAAACTAGCCTTCCCAAGCCTGGGAGCCGCCGAACCAGTAAGTTGGACGGGTATCACCACGCATGCAGGCTATTGAGATCGCGGGATCAAGGCTTGCCTTCACCATGGATGTTGCAATTCGATGCGAAGGCTTCCATTCCATTAATCGGGTGAAGTGACCATTCACTATCATGAAAATCTACTTGTACCACTGTTATTATGTACACAAGCTACTATTACTGGCTAAATGAAATGTATAACAACGTTTAAAATTAATAAAGCTTTAATTTTTCTTACATCAAAGACAGTTTCACATGCAATAACACGTTTTGCAATGTGAGTCCAAGAGGAGGGTACCATCAAAATAATACGGCATCTGAACACGCCGCAGCATGTACGAATACCTGGGGTTTGGGATTATTTAGATCTGCGACCTGACCCAAGCAACATGAAAATAATTTTCCAAAAAAGAATATATTTTCTTTTTTCTAAGAACTCATCAATTAGGAAGGTGAAATAAATCTTAATAACGAGAATTTAAACATTTTTAATGAAACGTTTATTCCATTAATTTAGAGCAATAATCTTTTTAAACTATAAGTAGTACTTGCAGGAACGACGAGAATATTTTAATATTCCAAGAATGAATATAAAACTGTAAAGAATTCAGGTGTAGTTTCAAAAATGAATTTTAGAGCTTCTGAAAAAGAGAGAAATAAAGACTAATTTCCAAGAACAACAATTTTCTTTCTCTCGGTAGAACTTGAGAAAAATACTTAGCGGATGAAACTCTTACAATTTGATTTCCAGTCAGAAAACCAGCATACCAAATAAAAGAATGTCGTCATTGATAGTGGCATGACCTTTTATTCATGGTGCAGCTATCCTTTATTCAACTCTTTACGCAAATTTTATTCCGTCATAAATACTTTCTCTCTTCACGGCCGAATCACAATATTAACCCCGCCCCCTACTGAAGTACGAGTACTCGTATGCACCCAAGCATGAAACCGTCAAGCAATATCCCAGAGCAGCGCCCCAATGCACCTCAGGGCTTCCACGCAGTCCGGCACTCGCTGACTCACGCCCTTCCTGACCCTCCAACCCCAATAGCCTGATCGAGTGCCTATCTCCAGAGCCCCCCTATCCCGCTTTCGTTGACCCTGACCGTTTCCGAACAGCAAGGTACTCTCCGAAGGACAGGAGATTACTTCTTAGGTGGGAGCCCTTTGCTAGCGGGAGTGATACCCCAGTCTAATGGAACACGGAAGAAAATGAAAATGATGAAAACTTGGGATAGAAAGACTGCATTGGGCTCCTGAACCAATACTACAGAGCAGGTCAAGATGAGAATGTCAGGCTGTTTCGAGCGAAGGAGAAGGAAGA
>LYUA01001264.1:50122-65327 GCA_002093875.1 Calopteryx splendens | reverse complement strand
AATTAAGTGGTATCTTTTCTTTATTGCTGAATATTCTAATCGATCAGCTGGTTCAGGTTTGTTTTTATAGGATGAACCTATGTCTTTCATTTTCCTTGATAGCCAGTGAATTTCATCTGTAACCCTTTGTTTGCCACTCTAGTCAAAAACAATTTTGTTTTTTAAACATTAAATTTCAAAATGAGTCTTCATGCTCTTTTTCCGTGGAAATCAACATGCTTGTTAAGGCATGACTCTTCTGTAACAAATTAACTATGCGTTCCGCTCTGCAAGGAATGCTGATTGTTTCTCCATGCACACAAATCCCTGATTTTAATTTTTCTTTTACTACATTCAGTCATTTTTCAGTCTTCACCATTAGTCTTTCAATCTGAAAAATGGCTGTATTCAATAATCTGTTCACAAAAATCAGTTACTTCATTACTTCGTACATACATTAATTATTTCATGTACTGTTCACTTATTTGGATATTAGTATCCTTGTGCAATAGTGATAACTTAGAAAAATTAATTGGGGCAATGTCTTCAGCCTCATTGTTTTGTCCATAGCACAAAGTCTTGAGGTGAGACAATTTAGGAACTGGAAACCATCACAGTGAAATTTTCTTCTCAGCCCGCAGTGTCAAAGGTCCTCATCTCAATTAATACATCAGTATTTTCTTAAAATGCACCACAATACTGAATAATTTTAAGGGCATATGAAACACAATGTATGAATGAATAAGCAATGGACTAGAAATGAAAACATTTGCCATTTTGCTTATTTTGTAGCTACTCCACCATAATTTTAACTGGATTGGTTCCAGCCTACCCTTAATGCAGGATTTGCATGTTCTGTTGGTTGAAAAATATCAAATTAATTTTTCCCAGTAGTGCCAATGAATTGATTACTAATAATTAATTACATTTCATGAAGTATAATCAGTAACTGTCAATCTGGTAACAGACCTGTTACAATGTAATCTGTAATCAATTGTTTTCAAAACCCTTGATTAATGAAAAGGATAACAAGGGTCTGAAAAAATTGAATCTGCATGACTTAATGAAAGCTGTTGATGCCTTATGGTGCTTATACTTACACAAATATAAATTTGTATTTTTTGCATTTCATGAAAGGAGATTACTCGTAATAGCATTATGTGGTAACTTTGGTGAATAATTGTCAGCCAGACTTCTTCACAACATTCTTGATAATTTTCTTTGGGGCAACAAATGACTTAATATGCATTACAAATTTTGCTTACTGGTTAGATTAGTGGCACAAGTGCTTGGTTTATAGGAAATTTTTATAGGAGGTACCTACATGTTATCTAAGGGGGTATGGTAGTCCAGTGGGTAGAGCTCTAGACTTCTAAGTGGAGGGCCTAGGTACGGTTCTGGGCCTCTTGAAACCCTCAGCTTCACCCAAGCTGTGTACCATTTTTCAGGTACCAGGTCATCCTGGGAAATCACAGGAAGTACATGGAAAGCAACTGGCCCCCCTACCCTAATTTGTGAATTTCACATGAGGTAGGGGTTAGTATTGGGTGAGATCTACCCTCACCCACCAAACCAACCTTCGAGTTCATTACATACTGTAATTTATATGTTATCTATTGACTGCAGAGCTCTCCTCTAATATTTATTTATGTTCCTAAAAATTGTCGACTCTTTAACTTCTGGTAGTGTATAATTGTTTTAGAAATGTTAAAGGATTAAAAAAATGTCTATAAAGGGCTCGACTTCCATGAAAAGTAAAAGAATGAATTAACTCAGAGCATCTTTATAATTTCTCCAATGATATTTTCTTCCTTGGGTACCTTGGATATTGGCACCAAGTCTTCATCCACTTAACCTTTTTTTTTTGGCTTTTGATACCATGTGTACCAATAGTAATAATAATCCTCCTTTGCTGATCCTAATACTTTGGACCTGTCATAATTTTAAGTTATTTTTTGGTATAGTGCATATTTTTATTGCATTTAAAACGACCAAGAATATACACTGGAAAAAAGCAGATCCCTGAGCAATTGGCAAGGGGAAAAGGAAATGCAACATTAGATGAAGCTAGTCTTTCAGCCTGCTTGTACTCACACATCTGACTTAATTCACTTCACTGCTATGACACCATTACCAGTGTGAAATCCAAATTTTCTCTTTTATTTTGATTTTCCAATCCATATTTGCCTACCATCTTTACTTGGCTCTCCCCTACTACCCTATTCCATTTTTCTAGGGTAATTAATTTCTCTTCTACTTGGGAATCTGATTTTTGGCATACTTGTGCCACAATTGTGTCTATTGTTTAGTTTACATTCTAGCAATTATGATCCTATGAATATTTAAACTCTTCATTATCAATCTAGCATTATTCTGAAATTATTATTATCATTTTTATTATTGTTATCATCCTTACCTCTGAACTTCCATGCCTTGATCATATGGACAGCAAGGGTTTATGATGAATGCATTCAAAAGCTGTCAGTAGGGTTGACAGGTGTTTAAACTGAGGTGGTAAATATGTTTAAAGGTATGTGAATATATGTATAAATATTATAAATACAAAATAGGGAGAATAAGATATACTTAGATGTTGCTGAAAAATGGTATTAGATTCTAGATGACCACTGCTGATGATTTAATTTCTAACCATAATGTGCACAGTCATCTGATCAATAACAACAATACATCATTTTAGGTATCCATGTCTGATATTATACAAGGTTGTGGAAGATACATATTTGAAAGGGACAAAATGTACTGCTGCATAAAGTATGTTTTATGCCTCATGGGATCAGGCAAATAAAATGATGATGCGGTATGATTTTCCTTCCAAGAGAAAAATGTCACTGTACCATTAAGCTTTTAAAAATTTTCCCATTCTCTTCTCTCAGGTCGTCAGAAGTGTAGTCACTTCCAAGGGGTCTGCCTACTAGCCTCAATAGTAGCTTCCAGAAAACCTAGCAAAATCATGGGATATCCTTGCTCCAGTAGCTGCTCAATGGGAAGATTGACTAAATATCGGCCTGGGAAACCCATTCCTATGGGGATGAGTAAAGCAATCTCAGGGTAAGAAGGAATGCTGGATATTTATTTGAGTAGGAGAAGTGTTTTAGTAAGATAAGTTTTTAAATATAATTAAAAACTACATATATAACAATATTTAACCATTAAAATGAATGTGAGCGATGAACAGTTATTGCATTAAACCATTGATATAATTTTTCATCCAAGTTTTTAAATATGACTACGGGAAACTCTTTCAAATGACTCAGAAATAGCAAATGGGAAACAACATTTGAGAAATAAAAAGTTGAGTTTTTGCAAGAATTAATGCAGTAATATTAAAATACTAGTGTTCACCTAGTCATAGGATGGGAGATTAGAATTGATACCTACTGATTATGGCTCAATAAAAATAGAAAGATAGGAATTTTTTTGAGATAAAAGAGGTAATTGAAGAGAGAATTTTGATGAGTGAGAATATGGAGGAAGAAAATAAGTATTTATATGAGGGCAAGAGTCAAGAACTTAAGACACATTTGAAAAAATGGGATGATATGATGCTAAGTGGTTTTTCTGGACATCCATAAAGAATGGTGTCCTTTTGGCCTTATTTTTGGCAGAACAGTCAAATGAAATTAATTATAACAGAATGCTTCAAATAACATTTTAGTGAGTGCGAGTGGGGGTAAGGTTTTTTGCATAATAACTAATATTTAAATTTTCATTTTGAATTGTTCAATACTGTCAAAAGCATCAAAACTATAATAAAACATTAATAATGGCAATATTTCAAGCTTTACTTGGTAGAAACTTTCCATTTTTATGGGAAATAAATGTTAAGCACACAAGTATACTATAAAATTTCTGTGCTCCATAACCAAGGACTTGACAATGCATAAATGTCATTTTCATCTGAAGTTTAGATAGTTTGTGGTATCGGCTGTTACTTGGTGGAAATGATTCATCATAAAGAATAAACAAAACATTGTTTTTCATCAATTTTATTTTTGCATTACCTAGGTTTCGACTTTATAGTCATCTTCAATTGAACTGAGGGAAATTATTTTGCAAATTGGATATATATTACATACATCCCCCATGGAGCTGAACACTACATGGATTAGTCGGTCGACCTGAACAATGTAAGGTTGAGGAAGGATGAGCTGGAGGCATTCAAAGTGTCATTTATTATATCACAATTCGAGCCCACAGTCTTTAGAATCCATAACTTTTTTAGTGTATCCAGACGGAGTCCCTTCCTCCCTAAATTAAAAATAAAATAATTTTCTGTAGTTCACCTGAAGATGACTTTACAGTCAAAACAAATTCTGGGAAAATAAAGATTTATCTATTATGAAGCTTAGTTGTAGATAAATACAAAGACAAAACCTGGGTCATAAGCTTACAGCTTTTTAGTGAACTTAAAAAACTAAAAGGTATGCCATAACTTATTATTCAACAACCAAATGACATTATTATGATTGAGTAATCATGAAATATTTATTTGGTCCACATTGAATGTAGAAATGTTATGAAGTACAATAATTCTTTACAATTTGCATGTACATGTGTAACAATTATGCTGGAGTGCTTAAATTAGTGCCCATAGATATGGTTTTGGATTAAATCCCAGAAATGCATATGTACCTATCGTGATCTGCTCTTAGATGCTAATAATATATTTCTAAAATTTCCCTAGAATTTTAACTCTCTCATATGTAACCCTAATTTTACTTATGTTTTTATTTTGTTGTTTCCTGCGCTGTGGATATCTGGAAGCTTACCAATTGTATTACATAGGCACTCATTTAATTGCAACTACTATATCCAGTTTCCAACCTAAGTCACCCATTAGTCACATTCACCAGATGTTAATTATGTATAGCCATTGTGAACAAATCTACATTAGTAACTCATTATAGGTTAATTCTTTATTAGTAATTCTTTCATGACATTTACTAATAGTCAATGTTCTTTTTCAGGGCCAGGGGAACATACTGCACAGAGATAATTCAGAACATATGTCCATTTGTGTGATATCACAAAGATTTAGTAGGAAATAATGGATAACTGTGTGGTATATATGGAAATATTTATTACTACGTGAAATAATTCCTCCATACCATCAGTGTAATCATCAGCAGATTATCATATTTGCTTTGAACATTTGGGAGCCATCTTTAGAGCAGACATTTGGGAAGATCTCTTCTTGTCAATAAATTCAATGAATCTCCCTACAGCAAGCAGCAACTTGGCAGGATGTCTGGAAGTCTTTCTTGAATTTGTTCCTTCAAGACAGGAAACTAAACAAGTCCCATGGGCTTCTTTGTGCTTGGTGAAATGGTTCTGGTGATTCCTCTCGCCTCCTTGCCATGAACTGATTAGCCCATTAGGTGTGTTATAGTGAATGGGATGGGGTGAGTCACCTCTGATGAATTGGTAATATTTTCTTCAAAATGCAGTGTGCAACAATGCTTTGGTAGTACATATTCAACATACTCAATTTGATCTTAAGTAACTGCATGATGGTGAATGGTATCTTTGATATTGTTGGCATCATCTTTGTTATGTTGTATTAATTTTTGGCCAAAGTGATCCTGGATGGCTCCATTCATCTCACTGGATCTTCAGTGTGTCTTGTAGGTCTGTAACCATATTTTGTTGATTGAGATGATTAAGTGAAGGAAAGCATCCCTTTCATTGTGATATAATCCCAAGTAGATTTCTGCATTCACGTACTTCTGCCACATTTGATCCTTAGTAAAGTCATGTAGAACTCACCATTCTGAAATTTTTTAAGTGCCAAAGGCAAACTTCTGTGTGAAAGGGGCAGATAAGATGACATATTCCAATTTGACTGTTAATAGCTGAGCTGCCCAATGCCTGCTGACCCGTAACAGTGGGTGACTACACACTCTAAAAGTGGAGGTACAAATGCAAGGGTAGGGAAGGCTAGTGATCATGCTTTTGAGTAGAATTGGTGCTAAAGGAATGGAAAATTCATTCTGGTGAACAAGCCAGCGCCAACAGCCACCGTCGACTAAGTTACATTGGCTCCTAATGTTAGCAGTCCATTTTTATGTGTGGAAAATGTTTTCAGGCTGACCAGTGCTGAATCGTGTTGACAAAAACAAGCGCCCATTGTGCTCACATCCTTAAAGTCATGAAGACTAAAGGTTCATTTAAGGCACATTATTGGAGGAACATTGTTGAAAGCAAACAAAGTGCAATGTTTCTATTACTTTGTCACTCATAGCAACGAAGGTCAAAGGGGACTGTTTGGGATCAACGTGTTTAAGGATTCCAGAAAGTGACGAATTTGCATTTGAATTCAAGTGACCTAATATGAAGACAAAGCTGCAACCCTTATTGCATCGAAGAAGAAATGGTGATCAACCATTAACTCTCTCTCATCTATCTGATAGTCTGATCTCTCACTACCAAGGTGAGGCATTCTCTTTGAGAGAGTTGGATGGAGATTGTTTGATTTGTATTATTTTGTCATCAGTACCTAACTTTACTCACTGTATTTTGGGGCATTTTAGTCACTGTTGACTTTGTAGCCCAAAAATGCATGCTAAATCATGTATCTAGTCATGCTAATTGCATCCCTATTTTAATGCACCAAAAATGGCTGATTATGAAAATGTACTAGTAGTTGTCTTTATGATTATCTTTTATAATAGATGTTTGTTACATTAGGAAGGAACTAGTTCAAGGTGGTGATAACCTGTATTATGGGAAAATTCATATTTCTAAGATTTTGGTGACATTCACCTAATTTTAAAGTTTTACATTTTTGCACATGGTGTATGGGTGAACCAAAGATTTTTAAGGCGCTCAATTATTAGTCTCCTATCATTATTTAATTTACTTATGAGTCAATGCTAGCAGAAATGTAGCTCAAAAATACATTGCACATTCCTGAAAACAGGTTGTTAATTTTTAACAGGATCTTGCCATGGAGGTTGAATTCGAAAATATTTTTCATGGAAATCATAATCAACTGTTTTGTGCCACTTAGCCTGAGAGAACACATTATGTTAAATGTGATGGTTAACCACTAAATATAGTGATGCAGTCATAAATTTTTATTATATGGTAGATTTTTAGAATCCTAAAATAATGTTGTAATAACATTTGAGAGGATAGTATTGATGTAGTTGCAAGGCTGCAACTTAGGCATTCCCACTTTTCACAATTGCTATAAATCATCACTATAATTACTATATGTACAGCCATTCTTTACTTACTGAAATTGACTGGCAAATTTTCATTGAAGGTGAAGGTGTTTATTTAATATTACTTTTCAGCTAGTGAATCCAAATATTTGCCTATGTCATACTCTTTTCAATGAACACAATGATGACAAAGTAGTATCATTTTTCCACATTACATATTAGGTAATTGAAATATGCTGCAGTGAGAGGAAGAAGGAATGACATTTCCTTTTTAAAATAACCTTCAGAAAGCTATCTGAATCATGTCAGTAATCAATGTCTGGAGCATATCTACTTAAGACTGTTAAATAAGGCACAAATGCTAGGAACCTAAGTGAAATAAAATAAAGATATCCATGGTGCTTAGACCAGCCCTTAATCTGATTGAAGACTGGTCTAAACAACATAGTCTAAACAACTTTTCGCTGGTTTGTTAGACGAAGGTAGATGTCACATCATATATACTTGGCCCTATAGCATGTGAAATACACACCATTTGGGCCGAGATCCTTTTCTTGTGTTCAAGTCAGTTTCCTAGAAACTTTTAATAATAATAATAATTTGTTACCCAGCTTGAATTATATTATCTTCGAGTTGGCAGGAAGTATCCTAAGACATCTTCTGGATCTGAATCCATGGATCCTATGGCCATCAGCCAAACAATCAATTCAGAAGTATACCACAATATGATGTACTATAGCAAAATGGAAAACTATGCGCATCTGGACTTAATAAGTTTGTAGATAATGAAGAATCTTTAGAAACATATCCTCTGTATTCAGAGTAACCATAGCAATCAACCGTAAGGTTGTATGATAAGTGTGGATTAAGCTCAGAGAAGGATGGCTGAATTGGGAAAGGTGGAATGGAGTTGAACACATTCATTAACCCCTTTGACTGCAACAACCACATGACATGAGAACACTGGAAGGCGTCCTGAGGACACCTTCACCTTTTCTGCACCAAAAATGCTTGAGAAAATTTTATTTGGAAGGCAAGTTGTGTTACAAGTGCTTAGGCAATTAATTACATGCTTTCCTTTTTTTACCTGGTAGGACATGAGTACAAATACGTCCTAAATTTGTCACAATGTAATTGTTCTTGAAATTCAAGTAGACTTTCTTTGATGCAAAACATGAAGAGGGAATGAAGTAATACATAAATACTTAAAGAAAAATGAAGTACAGATTTTATAATGAGTTGTGGTCTATGCAAATAATAAGCTAAATTAAAATGTAAATCTACAAGCAAATTCACCATTTTGCCTTCCATGGCTTGGTTTGGTTTCAGGACACAAATTAAATACGATAACAACAAAATAGACAATGAGTATGACTTTGATTAGTAAGTACATATTTACACTTTTCTATCTATTCAGGTATACTTCTATAATTAGTATTTACCCTCTCCATGACATTCTTACATGCAGCCCAGACATTCATATTTTTTTAAACACAATGTCCACAGACAGCATTTTTAAAAAAATTATCCCAGCACCTAATAAAGAAAGCTTTTAGACATGAAAAAACTGGGAAAGAAAAAACCAAGTGCAATCACAAAAGGAAGGTGCCCATAGGTCACCAACAAACTCCTAGGGGAATGTGGTCCAATAGTTTCTTATGGCAAATCAAATAAAATTCATTGGATGTTCTGAGCCCCTTGCATGATTAAAAGTAAAAAATTATTTCCTCCTGCAAAAATGACACAGTTCCAAAATCAGTGAGTTGGCCTCAGGGCACCCTCAGGCATTCAAGTGGTAAAAGAATGCAGCTTTCCTTATTTCCACTTATTTCAACTGCTTGATTGCATTCATTACTTTGCAAGTTGAATGCACCTTATTTCATGAGCTAAATATGTGTCGCCATTTTCAGAAATAAATTATTAAAACTATGAGTGCTTAGCTACTCTATGTGAGAGAGGAAATTATTCCAAAATTATATTTTAGATATCCAATACAATTTATGATTCTATTTATCTAGGGTGTGTTGTATTTTACCAAGCATTATGAAAGATGTGAACTGATAAAGGATATGGCTATTAAAAGAATTATCAATTTACAAGAAGAGAATTACATGAAAATTTCTATAGTCTCCCTTTGACGAATTTCAAGGGATTCAAATTTTTGTTTGTTGCACTGAGGGTATTTTGAGTTGGATACCTTTCGAGCCTCATAGTTTTATAAGCTATATGACACATGGATTATTGTCTAAGGTTGCAGTTAAATTTTCAGATTGAAGATTTTGACAAATAGAATGCGAGATTTTGTGATTGTACTGATCAGTGTAAAAAATAATGAATGTAATTTAAATTTTGTAAATGTATTGAGTCTTTTTGATAGTCTGATTTTTTTCCTAGTTTCTGAAATTAGACAGGTGATAATGAAATGACCCATGCAATTTCTCTCTTTCCCTCTATATATTGCTTCGTTGCCTTGTCTTTCCGACCCAAAATTGGTAAGGTTACCTTCCAATGAATAGGTGTGCTGTCCACTAAGGATTGTCACAACAGACAAACTGATTGGAGTCACATTCCCTGTTTCTGTTGATTAACCATTTCAAACTGATGGAATTCACTGGGAAATACTTCTGTGCCTAGAGTACCAGGAGGTACTCACTGCACCTCTGCCCTGGATGCTTATATAAGGCTTCTAAAACAAAAGAGAACCAAGGTAATAAATTGTACCCCTTTTTGGCCCCAACTCATCATTAACAGACATTTTCCTGGAAAACATGTACTCACGGCCTTTTGCCATATTAACAGGCCCTTACAGCATGTGTCAAAACCATGGTCAAAACTCATTATGTAGTGGTTTTGTAAAGAAATATTTATTGTGCACTCAAATAAAGAAACTTGGAAATAAATCCTTTGGTTTCACAGTACGTTTAAAATTTTTAAATGAAAGTCTTCCATTAATGTTAATGTGGATGTTGTGTAGAAAATCTACATCATATCAAGGGTTAATAATGCACTCTCAAAAAAGAGTCACTTTGTATTACATCATCCCGTCCAATTATAACTATCCATTTTCTGGCTGCAATGGAAAATTACTCATAAATGACCAATTACTTCTCTTGTTTACACTTATTAAAGCTGGATTCATGGATTATTCTTAACCCTCAGTAATTTCCTCTTATCTGCTAACACATGACTAAACGGACGACATGTGATTGGAGAAAAAGAGGATATCCATCCTCATTGTCTCCAATTTCCATAGGGAACACTTCTGCTTTTTCATCCTGCTCAGGTTCAATGAAACATATTGTTACACTTTTGTCCACTTTATCAAAATTACCAAAAGATACGTCTATTGATAAATGTGTATGAAATATGGTCAATCACAAAATTCATGCCAATTCCATTTCCATACATTTTAAAAATAAGTTGGGCAGAATTGTTTTACATTATTTATCCTAAATTATCATGCTCGTTGTGCAAAATTAAAATTAACCAGAAAAAAATAGCCCCACTGATATTTTACTTTTACCCAAATAAAGTTAAGCATGCTAAATCATACTGATGCTATCCTCCAACATCTTCTACTTCCCCCCCCAAAGTAGATAATCAGAAGAGAACGTGGTAGACCCGAAGAACAGGGTCCTCCATCTTTGATGGAATGTGGCATATTGTCCACTGTAAGATGACCTTTCAGAGGTCCCAGCACGTAATCTTATCAATGCGAGTTGATTATGTGAGTGTGGCAGGAAAAACTTTTTAAATGGATTAAATATCATCAGATCAACTTTGAGATAAGGGGAAAAGGAACAGAAGTGGGATAGGAGAAGAGGGATTGCGTTTTGCTATGGGCAATGAATAAGGATAACTGAATGTTGGATTATTTGGTATGTCCTTGACGATTTGTTTGGAGGTTTACTTGGTGAAGATATTTGTTAACCGGCACTTTTCCTGTATTTCTAACATAGGTCTTTGTTTGCCCCTGTTAGGCCCTTTCTAAGGACTACACACTACACTACACACTAAACTTGACCTCCAAAATCATTTTAAATGTAATAAAAAGAAAAAATTTAATTACAAATATGATATGTGAACTAATGGTAAGTTTTGTATTATATTTTTTTATTAAAATTTTGTTGTTTATAAGTAAATTGGTAGAACTTGTAAAATGGCTAATCATTTCTAGAAATTATGATCAAGGAAAAATGAAGCCATCTGAGTGTGGACATTTAATGCTTCATTTGTATTCAACCTGTCTGGCATGCTCAGATGTTTGCTCTTTTAAATTGAGATGAAGGCAATTGAATCTTGTTGTAGATTTTGTGCTACCTAGTCAAATTGTACAAACCTTTTTTTACAATGAATCATGCCCAGTTTTCATACCTTGCAATGCAATCATTTCCTTGGGAGATATATTTTTTGTAATTTTCTTTCCTATGCTACTTTTCTGTGCAATTTGATGACCTAATTTATATGAACTAGGCTTACAATCTTGTTAAGACACCCTTAAATTAAGGTGAATGGTCAACAAATGTAGAGACTGGCTTGGTTGGTTTTAGCTTGCCCTACGCTTTCCAAGCTTGCTACATAAAGCTTACTTGCTACAACAAGCTTGCTCCAAGTTCATGAGTAGCTGACTTTGCTATCTGCTGAGTTACTACATTAATGTATCCTTGAGAGTCCACCCAACGTATCCATCTAGGTAGGACTTACATCCACATAATCTGGATTAGCAGTCATTATCTCACCATCACTGAGAAAGATAAGATATTATGGATTACATGTGGCTTGGAGCTTACAAAATCACACATGCAATACATTCATATCCAGTAATGATGCTTATGGTTAATATATGTATTGTAATCATTTTATGATGATTTCATGAAAACAGTGGTAGGGCCTAAGAAGTCAGAAAATGCCAAATGGTGTTGGGATGTGGCAGATATTATGACCTATACCTACATTAAGTGTGCATTAGAGTTACATTTCATTTTTGTTTTGCAATTCAATTATGTACTTATGAATAAAGATATTTTACTGATAGCTCTTTCTATTAATTCATTTCCTTAAAGGCAATATGGGAGTAAATGAGGGCTTTTCCATCTGGAAAAGAGAAACTAGTATTTCCATGCCTTTCATTTTATTTACTCTAAAGAAAGGTTAAATATTACTCTAAGGTAAGATAAGTGTTTTCTTTGGGTGCCTCTAAAGGTGAAATCCTTGAACTTGATTGATTTTTAAAATTCAATGAGAAAAATTAGGAAAACACTATTCCGCCGACACTTTATCAGGAAATAAATGGCATGCACTTTGATTGAGTGAAATTTTCTAATTTTCATGATTTTTCATGGAAGAATTATATTATATGGTGCACACTTATGTATAATAGGTTGTTGCAATATTCCTCTGTGTCTGATATTGATTTATAATCAGACTTGCTTTTTTAATTTACATAGGTGATTATGATAACTGAAGTTAAATCTGACTGCTCTTTTTGGATGGATTATAATTCCATTTATGTTAATAATGTTACACAAATATATGAATAATGTTAAAGCTTTTTTACAGGACTTATTTTTACTAGGTACCCTTTTTGATTTATATTTGACTCATCTATACAGGTACCTCATTGGCTTCTTCTTCCTCACAATATCTAAATGAAGTACAAACTACATGGGCTGCATATTTAGCTGAAGGGATTACAAAGAAGAATGACATTACTATATGTAGGTACCCATAGGTAATAATACATTATAATAATGCAATTACACATTACTCTCTTATTATTATTATATATTGGGCACCCTTTGTCCAAAAGCAAAGGTGCCAAACAAGGATGTTGCCTCTTTCCTACACTGTTCAAAATCTATCTGTATGCAGACTTAGAAAAATGGAGGAAGAAAAATGTGTTAGATGGGCCATCTTACAACTTTATGAATCGAAGCAGTTTAAACATTTGAAGGAAATGGTCTATGATTGCCATCTGAAGAACCTTTCAGGAATATATGCTCATATAGTTGAAGTAAAATAATTTTGTCATTTTGATTTCTCGTATAGGTTTTGAAATAGGAATACAACAATTGATATTTTTAAGGCCAAGGTTCTTCCCTATATTTTATTTTGTCTGAACCTTTACCTTAGATGATGGCCAATGATATAAATTCAATACTATAGTTTCCAAGCTGGTTCTTACACTTCCTCTGGCTACATTATGTATACTCTAAAACCATGTCCTGGTCTATGCATTCATGCCTTGGCCATCATTATGTCACCCCATCTGGCCAATGTCACTTCCAGAGATACATAGTTGTGGCAGACAATACAGTAGATATGTAACAGCAATGATACATAGATAACATGGAGCAGTGGTTATTTTGCTGACTTAATTGAATAAAGGATATAGAAAGCTAAAGGTGGAGACCTCAGTGTCACAATTCCTGAGAAATGCATTCGATTCTGTTCCCCTCAATAAATTATGGACTGCCATTGAGGAAGCAGGTTTAAACAAGGTGCACATAAATGCAGTGAAAGAATTCTAAAGAGAGAGTCAAGCAGTTTTCAAGGTTGGATGTTCTACCACCACACCATTTCCATAAACAAAGGGTGCCAAACAAGGATGTTGCCTCTTCCCTAAACTGTTCAAAATCTATCTGTATGAAGATGTAGAGAAATGGAGGAGGAAATGCAATGTGATGGGGAGATGGGTGGATGATACATACCCTTATACAAACCATTCCATATGCTGATAAAAAAAATAGTCATCTCAGAAGACTGACAAGACTTGGCATACATTATAAATAAATTAATAGAGGAATATGGAGAATTGGAGCTGGAGGTAAACATAATCAAAACATAATATATGACAATTGGAAGTAGAAGATACAGAAGTGCAGTATTTCATTTTTCCACTTTCCATGGAGAGAGGAAAAATAAAAAATATACCTACAAGTTGTAATAAATAAAGAGCGGAAGGTTGAGAGACATTGAAGAAAATAGGTTAAGGGAAATTTATGATTAAGCACTGCATCCAATCTTGTGGAATAAGAAGTTTAAGAATGAGCTCTGCTCTCAGGTTTTGAGGATACAGAGTAAGGGAAGGAGGGGAAAGTGTGTGTAGGGGCGGTAGGAGTGAGGGGGAAATGGTTGCAGAACGGAATATGAGTGTGAGGAGAGGCAGGGTATCTCAATGCAGAATATTAAATCTCGGAATGGAGAAGGCATTGTTTAGCCAAATGTGTGACATCTCTCGAGTGTTCACCTCTATTCTTGTGGCGTTTTTATCGAGGATTTCGAGAATTGAAACGTGGAATAATTGTCAAATGATTGGTTATGGAAAACGGTGCGTTTGGTTATCGGGTTATAGGTGAAGGTAGCAGATTTTATGAAGTGGCGATGTTGGTTCATATGGATGGAAAGGGTGGTGGTGCATCTGCTGATGCAAAAAGAGGTGCAGAAATTTTATCTTTATTTGTATACAACGTTTTTTGACGTGCAGGTGAGATGGGGAGGATGGTTCGGTTTTGGAGAGGGGTGTGTAGGGCGGAGAAGAGAGCAGCATTTACAGCGTAAGCGGTTACATGGTTGTGATTCTTCTGGGAATGGATAGGATGCATTAGGTGTGCGTCTCGTTGACTTGAGAATATCACTTAAATTTTGGGGTCTTCTGAAGAATATGGAGGGGCATTGTGGTCGAAAGGACGTGTGGTTGTTTAGCAGTGGGAATAATTCTTTTAAGATGTGCTTGATTTTGTGTAAGCCGGGAAAATATTTGGTGCTACCATTTAGATTATGGGGCCGGTTTGGTTTAGTGCAAGGAGTTTATTTGGCGGTGGGGAGTTAGGATTTTGTTTTTTAATAATTTTTCTGGATATTCCCGTCTTTTGAGGGCAATGTGTAGGTTGTGTGTGTATTTCTGTAGGGAGGAGGAGCTGCTGCAAATGCGATGGATTTGTATGGAGAGGGAGAAAGGTATGGAACGTTTTGTGTATGACGAGCGACAGATTTGAAAGTTTAGGTGTTGCTGGTGGTTGGTGGGTTTGATGTGGACG
>LYUA01001264.1:32330-47490 GCA_002093875.1 Calopteryx splendens | reverse complement strand
TGTTGTTAGGTTGTCTCGTTCCAGATTTGATTTTTCAGTCATCATATGATGTTGCCTTGTTCCAGAATTTATTTAAGATGCTAAAAATGTTTCGCCTTTGCCGGGGATTGAACTAGCGACCTTTATATCCACAGGCAAGCATGCTACCCCTAGGCCACCTCGCCACTATTATTACTTCAAAGCATCACTGATTGACACGAGTAACGACGAAAATGCAAGAATACATTTCCACATCTCCTCCAATCTATATAATCTTGCGTAACCGAAAAGAAAAAAATACCGTATGCCTTTCCCTGATAAGTTCAATTTTGAGAATGTAATGAAAATAGGTTATTATTTTTTTAAGTAGGTATATGCTTATTCTCATGTAATGATTCTATTTTATGTTAATTGTATGTTTACATTGCAGGAATATTTAAACTCGGTTTTGCTTGTTTAATACTTAAGTAATCTACAAGAAGGTTGGTTTGATAGGTCATGATGAAGTGCACGGATTACTAAGAGCTACGGCTTGTGAAATTCACTCATCAGAGTTGGGTGGATTTTTTTGAATGGGTTACAAAACGACTCAATAAATAAACCCTAAGATCGCAAAATAGAATTGGTATTTGGAGGTATTTACTACTCTACAACAGAGAAATGTTTCCACAGATTACAAAAGAAGTCGATCGCCTTCCTTAATAACTAATACTTTTCTCAGGCATTTATTGCAAGCATGAATGTTACAGATGCAGTCATTCATTTATAGCAAATTGCATATGTTTTATGCCATGCGAGCGGAGTAGCCAGAGGGGCTGATCAGGATACAGCCTCTCGAAGTATTCTCCTACAAGAATAGCTGACTAAGTGTCAGTACTGTTGGAAATTTCATGTAAAGCGTTATTTTAATCTGTTCTTAGAAATATTCCAACAAAAATAAAAGACCAATAAAGGTAACATATACACAAATCAAGATTTTTCACCGAAAAAGGGTATTCTTCAGGTATAGTGCCATTAGCAACATAGAGTTGACATTAACTCTCCGAAATTATTTTCTGGCCACGCCACTTTGAGTGAGCATAGATTTATTGAGAGGCACCGACATTATAGGTATCATGAATGGCGGGGGTTTCGGAGCCCATCTGTATGTCAATGGCATAGTAATAATAATAACGTTTTATAAACTTACACGCCTATATGAAATTTAATTTCTCTATTTTACAAAGAGTTCACTGGTTCATGACCAGACAACGGCGGACGTGAACCGTTCGGGGACGCGATTCCGCGACCCTCCGCTGTGTCAGGAGGTGCAACACCCAAAGAGGCGAATGTAACCGCCGCGGCGGCGGGGTCACGTGAGGACAGAGGAATGGCGTTTTACGGGCGCACTGCGGATGGAGCCGTTGTTATGGTTGAAACACGTGAAGGGGTCGGATACTAATTCCACAGCAGAATCGATTGAGCATGCGTTATGCACCGTAAAACGCAGCCATAACGGTAGGTGAGTAGTCGTAGCCGTAGTAGTCGTAGCCGTAGTAGTCGTAGTTCTTGCGCCAGGTCAGCTCGCAATTTTTTCACTTTGGAAGGTGAGATCACGTCTTCACCGCCCCGTGGATGCTTGCATACCCATCGGCGGATGCGGAATGCGATACTCTGTGGGGATCGCAAATTTTCGACACAAATACAATGGACAAGGTTGAAATCAAATGCAATGGACAAGGGTGCAATTTTCGATTGACGCACATGTGTGGCATTCTGAACCCATACGTGCCGGTTGCGTGTTAATATTTTCTTAAAACACGTAAACACTGCTAATTTAAATATGGTTATTTGTCGTTTGAACAACATTAAGCTTTCAAAAGGTTTGCAATTAACCATTTATCAGTAAAAAAAAGTCAGCTATTTTGCTTCGCAATTAAGTGTTAAAAGTTCAAGAATGAGTTAGAATTTCAAATAAGCGACTGCTAACTTGATGAATAGCAAGTAACAGTCATAGGATTAATTGATAAAATAGTGATACCTGTTAGTCCAGTTTATATCATAATTAACGTACATTAGTTCTTGCAAAGGAACTAAGTACCAATTTAAATCTAAAATGGATAACTCAGTAAGAACACTAGGAGAAAAATTTCGTAAGCGAAAGAAGCGTTTTGTACAAAGGGGGTAATTCGTGATCTGCCCTTGGGCATAAATTCTTGGGCAGATATTATTCAGCTACAGAGCATTAGCAACCAAGAGTTGGCATTAGTCTCCCGAAATTATTTTCAACTTCATTCATTTCAAATTCATTAATTTCAGTTCGACAACAGAATTGAGCGTTGTGTAGTGTTTGTCGGATACTTGATCTTAGATAAATGAGAATTGACGTAAGATTGATACTTTGGAGACGTGGACGTAAAGAAGATGGATAAACTAGTTGAAGAGAGGAAGATAAGAGGTACCAATGCTAGAAAAGAGGAAGGAGAGGAATTTGGTGAGAGAAACCTGACGAAGACATATAATGGAGGCCGCGGTGATAGCCGAATGTTGAAGAGTGAAAGCAAAGGGAGAATAAAAGAAGCACGGAAGAGGGAGAGATTAAGTACTCTCGATCCTGTAAACGATGGATGAATTTTATTTCTAGGAGCTGAAGAAGGCCAAAATTTAGGAAAAAGGACATTTGAAGCAGTAATCAAAGTGATTAGTTATTTACGGAGATCCAAATGATAGGGTCACATCGTGCCGTAGATTTTAGTAAAAATTTGAGTTACACGTATACACGTAATTATACGTCCACATCCGAGGCAGGATTTGAACCTTCGTCTTCCTCCTTGGATCGCCTGTCAGCGAGTAAACCGCCTGATTAATTGGGCGAGCAGATGTGTTTATAAGAAGTTCTTAAGGCTGTGTGTCGATTTATAGAAATCATCAAAAACCTATCCCTTAACGTTTGACTTCTGAAGATGATGATGAAGACAGATGACATCTTTCTCTCTCGATCGATATTATCGCCAATATCCGATTCTATTCATCTATTCATCGGCAGGAGCGTAGCAAGAGGTGGACGAATGGATCGACTAAGATCTTTGTCCAGAATTGGCAAAATATTTCATAGTCAGAAAGAGCGTACAAGAAATATACACCTCGATGAAGGAGTCAGACGGTTTATAAGCATTCTTTCGATCATGACTATCAAAAGTTGGAGAGAATGCATGGAGCAGAGAGGGATTCACGAAGCTAATTCGAGGCAAGAAGCCTGTGACCCCTTTTGAATGGTATTTCGAAAGGACGTGTCAATGCACTCCTGGAATGCTTTTAGTGTTCATTTTCTTTCGAGGACGTCTAATGCTAGGTATGCGAGGACTCGCTGAATGGGTGATTCATAGTTTACCGTCGTCCTGGAGTTTAGGACGAATGAGCGGTGGAATTTCAATGCCATTAATACTTAAATTTTGCCGTTGACTCTTGTGGTTGAAAAACTTGTCAAACTTCAGGCACCGAGAAATGCATAGTTCTATCATACCTAAAGGCACCGACATGTTCATAAAAGCATAGCACAAAAGTACCCAATCAAGCCAATTCCATATATTTTATTATACTTTATATGAATTATAATTGAAAATCCTAAAAATTCAGTGATCCTCATCTGGAAACCGACGCCTCTACAGATGAAATGCTAGAGGTCAACTAAAATTATCAATCGAAATAATGCGTAGCTTCTAGTTTTTAAATTTCAAGGGCTCACTGCTCTATATAGATAGAGATCAAACTTTAGAGATGATTTGGTGATCATTTTAACATAAGAATAAAACATGCGAAAAAAAGCATACTCTTTGTATATTTTTTTGGCATAATTTCGCTTATTTATGATCTTTTCGGTGTCGCTTGTCCACCGGCGACCTAAGCCTTCGCTTCCATATTTTATTACCTAATAAGATGTAATCGACTATGAGGTAAAAAAATACCTCTAAAATGCTACTGACATAAGCACGGTTTATACGATTTCAAAAAGTGGTTTCGTAGGTATCTTTTCCGACGTTAGCGTCTTCATCAACCTATATTATGAATCGTAAAATTGGTGAAAGCAGCCTGCCTACTCATGCTCTACCATTTCAATTACGAGCGCTATTACCTTTCTTACTTTTCTCGAAAAACATGTTTATATACATCCCTCTGTAGCTCTTTCATTCCACATTTTCTTCCATGACGATATTTTTTCAATAAATAGTCGAAAGTTACTCAAATAACTCATTCAATGAGACAACTCGGCCAACCGTAATATCTGCCTTCAAAACTAGAATTCGGTACTCAGATGCCTACTTGTATCGAGAGGAAAATGTTTGCCTCCAAATTAAATTTTAGAGGGGGTCGTATTTTTCGCCACTACCACCCATTTCGGCCACAGATGTTTTTAATTAAAAGCACCGGAATGAAAACATTTGGCCATAATAATTTGCCGTCAAGCGTGAGACTGATCTGATACCTGGTCCCTGGGACGTGACAAGTTTTATTCCCCATAGATTATGACGATGGAGAGAGCACAATGATGGAATCAAGGGAAACCACGGACGACCCTGCAATTGCGCAGTGCACCCCCGATGTGCCGCAATGACATAACCAGCCTCCGCACTGGTAAGGTTCTGCGGGCGGCCACGAGGCAAGATGCGGTTAGAGAGATTCTAGCCCGAGTCAAACGAATGTAATTTCCGACGGCTTATAACCATGCAAGAAACTTTATACTGACCTTGTTAGCGATCGTATTAGTGCGCCTCACTGGTGGAGGATCTCAGTTTAAAATCCACTGTTTTGGGGGCTCGCCAACGGCCGTGTTTGATTCGCGCAAATTTGCAACCCTGGGGAGAAATAGGGAAGAGCTGGAGGGTTCCTGAACTGTCTATGAGAAAATGGAGACAAAGCGTGTTCGGTGCACAATTCTTGGAAGATCTGGGATTAATTCGTCTCCTTTGAACTGAACTCTGTTATATGGAGGATTTGGTGGGAAAATTAGCAACTGCTCTCACCACTAGGAACAATCGCGTAACTGTACTTAATTCTTTCGAACTATGAAGGGTGTAATGGAGGGGTGCGGGTGTAACGGATCTTTGAGAGAGAAAAAAGTAGAAAATTGCAATAATGCACTCTTCCAGGTTAATTTCAGCCTTATAAAGATATGTTGAGCATATGGCTCGTGCTTACCCGAGGGAAACTGAAAGAATTATTTATCGAATAAATAATTTTGTTCGAAAAAGAATTGTTTCCATTGTATCAAAATCACTACGGAACTAGAATGGATTTGAAATATAAACATTGAAATAATTCTCCGAATGAAGATGTCAACAAGCTAAAAATGTTAATACATGACATTTTACTATCCATTCTGGGCACGTTCTGCTGATGTGAGAGCAGTTATTTATTTATGGGCGGATGCGTTTCACTCCAAAGTATATTACAATATCTTACAGGAGAGCACTCATCCTCTCCAATGTTTAAATCTATCTGTATTTTATGAATATTTATTGTTTTCCACAGTATTTCCTCAAAGATTTTTAGTGAATAGCCCTGGTCTCAATATTTTAATGGTAGCAATAAACTATTCCATTAAATGCCGCTGCGATTAGTATGTTTGTACATAAAAGGTTTTATGCGAATTTCTGTTTAGAGGAGTCGAACCGACACTTAACTGAGCTCATATAATTTTTTCTTGCTTTTTATCGTAATGTCCGTTAATTTTCGTTCCCTAAGTTTAAGCAAATAATTTTAAAAACAATTCCATCAGCTCCTTTGGTCACTAATAAAGTTTTCGATATCGCTACTCCCTCTGGTCTCATTTCCGTAATATTTTTTCCAGAAATTCTCTTATGGCAATCGAATAATATCTATTGAAAATGGAATATATCGGATTTCCACACAATTTTCCTCTTTTAATTGATCATAACTTAGTCTCCTTACGCAGTCCACCCATGCTTATTCCAAGACGGACAACCCCTGCATGAGATTTTATTAACCGCGAACCATTTTTAGCTGTTTTTATATTTAAACTTACACAAAAAACAAATTGTTGCTGTTCATGCTTCAATGTAATCAATTCCGTTGTACTACAGATTGCCATTTCAATTCAACTTATAAAAAGTGATTTTTATTTCGGGAACATGTATCATAATAATTAATTAATTATCAGGTGAAAACAAACCGAGTAAATAATCATAATTTATTTCCAAGTCAAAACGTAAACAAAACTGATAGCATGCCACTACCGATCAATGTTTTTCTCAGATCGTTCCGTTGAAACAAGGCCTTCGTACAATTGATTATTAATGGCATTGATGAAAAAAACACCAGAGCTGTAATGAAAACGTTGGTTGGAATTAATAAAAATAATTTATCATTTATGTCAACACCTAAGAAAATCGCGGAATTTTGTGTGGAGGGGGGGGACGCTAATGGAAGTGTCAGTGGCACGCAACACGAGCGACGCTTTCCCGCTGAGGCTGGTGAACTTGATCCGCAATGCTAGTTACTGTTATTTTCGATCTACTTCCCCGAAGTCCCCCCCCCCCGTTCCTTTATGCATCCCTCACTCCCACCCCCCACGCACACGGAGATATGATCCAAGTGCATGTGCGCCGTCGAAGGAGATTCAAGGCGCCTGATGCCGAGGGAGAGGGAGGCCGTTATGTTTTGCAACTACGAACGAGCGTATTTTCCTCACGGGGAGTGCCTCGCGTGGGACGGTGTCGAATCAGGGAGAGGGGAACCGCGGGGGAGAGATATAAGGATGCTTCTAAGGCGGAAGAAAAAGAAATTGATGAAGAGCCGCCGGGGAAACAAAAGGCCATTTTTAATGCAAATGAAGCCTTCTGACGTGCTTGGGTAACGCCTGTCATATTCGCAGTGGGGGCATCGAGGAGAGTTTTGGACGGCAAGGAACTGTTGAGCTCACGGCCACGTGAAATATTGCATCACTTTACACGTTAGACTCGGCTTATTCGGATGGCATGGGAGTGTCCAGGCGGACGAGGCCGCTCGTGGTTACATGGAGGGAGGAAAGCGAGGAGAAACTCTCAAGAGCGGGTTTTGGAGCTTTCTACGAAAGTTGCCGGGTCAAACACGAATCCTCGAATCGAATGAAGCTTGCAATCTCGGTACATATCCGTTGTAGTCTTTTTCAAAATCCAAATGTGGGGTTGGACGCGACTTAGATATCCCACCGAAGGTGAAATTCGTCATTGAATCGATTTTGACTTGGGGCAATTAGAACGAAAATGGCGTACTTTGTTATGCTTGGTTGTAGAATAATTATTTCAATTTGTCTATGAAGGAGAGTAAAAGAATAAGAAAAAAAGGGAACGGATGAGCGTAGGAAGTTGAAAACGGTATGCACAAAGAAATTCCGACTTCCCACTAAACACTCTCCTCCTGTTTACAACTCCAAGACACATGTAGTGAAGTAACGACCTGAGTAAAGGCACAGATCCTCGCCGTACGTAGGTACTGGTAGTGATATTTTCGACAAGAATGCAATCAAGGATGTCACATGTGACGGATTTTGCTGAAAATTGGCGGTTAGGTTCCCCTTAGCTCCCTGGTCACAGAAATACTACCCTATTTTGCCTCAGGCAGTTTATATTTAATGAAAAAATACTCGTTCACCCCATCCATTAAGTTGTATTTTCATGGCATTATCATTCTTGCGTTGACTCTTATTCCATTATCTGCGTCCGGATTCCAACAAATTATTCATTTTTCCTGGTTTCAAACTTGTGCCTGGTTCCTGAAACCTGGTTCAAACAGCAGAAATTAAATGTAGCAGTGCGGAGCAGAGCTTTGTAAGGTGTTCCAAATTTAAAACCTTGCAAGTGTTTTCTTGCTTCTACGATAGCTATCACTCTTGAAAAAGTGAGAAAGAAAGCGAGGAGTGAAATATAGAACTGAATAAAAAAGTAAAAATCAATGCTTCAGATGAAAAAAAACTGCTTCCGGGTACATTGCTAAGGTTGGATTTTCTAAGACAACGGTCTCTTCTCCTATACTGGAGGTGTCTTCAGGTCGAAGTCCCTTGAAACATGAATAATTTAGTTGTATTTGAAGTTGGTCGACAGGTAAGAATTTTTTTCCCTGATGGGTGAGTTATCTGGTAGAACTGGGATTTTGGGGGTCGGAGGAAGGAGTGATAGAAAAAAAATGATTTCGGAATTAATTATAATATCTGCTCTTAACAAAAGATGTCCACATTTTAACGTCCCATTCGATGGACGGGGTGCTGTTCTTGAGGTGCTTTACGCACGACACCCAAGCCTACGGATAAGTCATTGAAGTACGTTTCCGTAATAAGTAGGTCTCTGAATATTCGGCTGAAAAGTTCAATTCTCTGTGTATGAAGCCAGTACACTAGCCGTTTCTCCAATTATAATCCTGCACTAGCCAACCCTACTGTTTGGTTATTGCTTAACCGCGTCGATCTACATGCGTAAAAAGTTGTAGCATATTTCAAAATTCACTCGGTTTCACGTAGTTAAAAAAATCACGGCCTCTGTTGAAAACTCTAAGAAGATACGTAAATACCTACATAATGACAGGCATGCTCCCGCATTACTTTAGTAGAGCGCTCGTAGTACATCTTTCTATTTTTCGAGTCCTAAGCAAATGTGTTTATTATTTGAACTTATCTAAACAAGCGAGTTTCCGACATGGCTAGTAAGCAGCTCGCTCGCCGGCTAATTCGAAATAAATATCTTTGAATACCACATCAGACACAGAATTAGCATTTTATTGTTACATATTTTGGACGATGTCTTTTGGATCTTGTAAACGGTGCAAAAAGACCAAACCCATCGACGATCTCAGACACTCCCACTATTTTCTGAACAAATGCTTGTGTTTATCTCATGCCTATAGAAACGTTCATTGCATTAGTCTTACGATAATTACCTTCAGGTAAATTAGAGCTTATGCAATTTGTTCATGTCATTAAATGGATTATTGCATTCCGAGCGTGTTGCGAGGAAAGTGTGGACTGTAATCAAAGAGAGAAATGTGGATTTTTTTAAATTGATGGTTCAAGCCGCGAAAATTAAATGTAAAATTCCTCATTGTACTTTCACTTAACTGGGGGAAATATTTTACCAAGTCTTGTCACGGGGATCATGAAAAAATATCTCCGCAAACGTAATGTTTAACCTACACAGCATCATTATTTCGGGGGAAACAAGTGAACTCCTCTGGGGAGGTTGAGCTTCCGATCGGTAGAAATTCATCGCCAGTGAACTTCCTTTTTCAAACAGTGAAAATCTAAGTTGGTGATAAGTTTATTCCCGTAAAATATTCATGCAAGTGTTATCTTTCAGATACATTTTTCCGTCGGCTTTCTCCTATGTAAAAGGAAATCTTCCGTTATTATACCATGTCATTCTGCCGCATTTTTAGCACCATTCGATTATTGCGGAAGAAATAAACTCATTAATTACGGTCCAAGGGTTACGCCTACTTTTTCCCGTTGACCTAAAAAGCATCCCATTGTTAATTGCGCTAATTGATTTTCAAAAGCATTCATTCATTTATACCACGCCAAAATTTTAAACTCTCTAAGCATAACGGTGACATGTGTTTTCCCATATTCACCGTGGAGGGGGGCTTTCTTTGGGGTATCCGGCATACCGGCATTCATGTCACTAACCTCTATATGTATTTATTTTCTTAATATACCAAGTGTCTACGCTCAAAATTTACTTTGGTGCTGATGTTTCTCATCAATCCGTGTCAAGCTCGAACTTTAATATCATAATCGACGAAGCGACCAAAAAGTTTGACTATAGGTATTATGATAGTGTAAATACTATACATGATATTATCCTGCAGCCTGAACTTACTAAGCATTTAGCTTCATTCCAAAAGTTTAGTTAATGCCAAATACTACGGTATTTCAAAAATGTCGAAACCGGAACAATTAGTTTCATTAAAGTTATTAGATTGCCACTTGTGTGCCATATGTTGCTCAGGGGTTGGTACCATTACCTATGTACCGAGCAATACCTAGGATTCTTATCATAGGTACCAGTACCTAGGTTTCTTGCCCTAGATACAAAACCTTGAGACCTTTCATAGAGTCAACTAATTTCAGGGATTGGTATCAGTACCTATGTTCGTAGATATACCTAGGATTCTTGCCCTGGGTACTGATACCGAAGAACCGATACATAGGATTAGTATCCTTCTTACTGGTTCTGAGTTTTGTTACCGGTACCACGCTTTCTGGCCCTAATCGCCTACCCCTGATATTGCCATATAGCCATTGGGATTGAACACCATCCTGACTACATAGTTCATTTGAAGTGGTCGAGCATCCTTTGCAAGTTTCATATTAAAAAGAGCTTCACTCTATATACAATCTATAATGCTTATTTAACACGTCTACGGCCGATCTTCAAGTGCTGCATTTCAAAGGATTGGAATGAGATTTGAAACATAGATTCATGTCATTTGTTAAATTTAAGACGCTTGCTCTTTCAGAATTCAATCAATTTTGCTTTGATGAAAAAATGATGTCCCAAGAACAAAGATTAGACTACGGATTAAAAATGCCTGAAGCAAAACAATTCAATATCCAGTGCGCACGTATTAACTTAAGATAAACCGTACCACAGGTTTCTTTTAGCGCACGAAACCTCTCAATTTTACGTAATTATCTTTGATGAGAGCGTGAGTGAAAGTGATTTACAAGGTATGAGTGAACTTAAAGTGAATTTTTACTTCCTGTTTTGACTTAAAATTTCTCTGCGTGTACGAATGTATTTTAAGTATTGTTTTCCATCGGCAATCTTCATTATACCGATTTTAGGTATTATCAGGATACTTCCAGTCGGCGTTTTTAAAAGTGTTGTTTCTTACTTATTTTGTCTTTGTTTGTGAAGTGTTGTTTTGTATTTTGCTGAATTTTGACTTCAAGCTATAAATATTTTTATTTGATACATGATATGTATTGGGCGTGGTTGTTCAATGGGCTGAGCATTATGCTACTAACCGTTGGTCTCGTGATCGATTCTGGGATTTTTCGGGTTCCAGGTCATCCTGGGAATCCTGGCACAGGGACAGGGACTGGCCCCCCCCCCCCATCCACCCTCATGTGTGAATTTCGGACGCCGTTGGGCTTAGTTTTGGAAAAAGCTGTACCCTGACCTGCCAAACTAACCTTCGGGTTGATTACTGTAGTTTTTGGTTTTATATATTTTGTTTCTTCGATTTGGAGCGTACTTTTGAACAGATCCGAACTTGAACTTTCTCGTCTCTATCGGGTAAGCGCGAATTGGAAGATTTTGAGATATGGGTGTAGAGAAGAATGGAAAAATCAATTGGACAGAAAGTAAAATATACTAATAAGTGCTATGCTTAGTATGGGGAGAGGGAAGGTTCCTGAGATGAATTCAAATAAGGCATGAAAATTGAATGTAGGGCATGCTGAATTGCTATGGAACGTTGAGGAATGTTATTGAGGAGATAATATTGGGCAATGGAGGCAGTGGAAGGAAAGGATTTGATATTTTGGACGGGATCGAAGAGGTCGAAAGTATGTGTATTTGTACAATGTTTATTTTTACGTGACGTGCTATATTACTTACAATTAGAGTCATTCAAGGCGGGATTTAGAAGTCTAGCAGTGTTTAATCAGTGGGAACATCCAAAACCTACCATAACCAGTAGACTAAAATTAATAATAATAATAGTTGCAATCTCTCACGTAAAGAATAATGGAAACCATTGGAATTCAATGGAACCATTGTTATGGGAATATAGTAGTGGCCAGATTACCGAAAAAAAGTAATTAGGCTCGATTCAAATAACTTTCACATAAATATAATTGAATACGTGTGTCAATTACTTTCCTAAAAAGTAAATGATTACAATTGCAAGTAGATTGCAGTGGAAATGGATCACGGACAACGCAAGAAAATGTACTATTTTATTTTTTATACAATTCTAACAGTTAAGGTGTTTTTAATATTCTCACTTTCACCTATTTAACCTTTAAATTTGTTCAAATAAAAAAGAATTGTTAAAAAACAAAATTGATTTTTTTGAACGAAAATGTTCATATAATATTTGACCCTAACTTCCTGAGTCTGAAAAATAAACCCTATTGCATGTTCTGCATATAATTATTCAGGCACCTTATTTATAAATTGCTAGAATCCAAATTAGTTGAAAGTAATGTTTTTGAAACAATTCCACACAATTTAGAGCTTAAGGCATATTCATCTCAGAAGAACTGCGGTCCATATAGAAGTATTATCCAGGTAAGGAAACAGGAACCCCCTGAATTCGTTTTCCATACTCATAATACTCCACCAATAACGAATTAAGAAGGTTTAGGTATAACATTTCCTGCATCCAATACGAACCATTCACGGAAATGTCCGATGAAGTACCGGAATAGGATGGTAACGACGTCATGCGAAATTGGTGTATATGAATCGGTGTATGCAATGCAAAAATATGAAATTTATAATGCACACAAGTTTGAAGAAAATTTGTACGCATGGTTTCCTTTTGTTCATAATTTACTGAGACAAGTGCCAAACAAAATACGTACTAACTATGAAACACGTATACAGACAAACACCTCGCAGACTTCGCTGGACGCACATACTCTCTATACCTGCCAAACGAAATTATACAAATATAAACGTGTGTTACACATCATTTTTGAAGGCAAATTATTCTAATCCAAATAATTATCTCGATTTTGCAAAGTAGGCAACCTTCTTGGGCCATCCAGGCAAGCGAAGTATTTTATGATATAGCACGGATAGTCTTGTAAATACGAAAATTATGGACAGTGTTTTGATCCAATTAATGGAATTTCTGGACGCAGCTATTGCCGATAAATAGAAGGAGAGATATTAAAATATCAAAAACAGAGAAATTACTCAATTTTGGAAAGTATCCATTCTTAGGCACTTGGAAATATGTAGCATTACTTTTTCGATACCTGATAATGAAAATCTCGAGGTACCACGAAATCGAGTGTCCAGAAGTACATACCACGGAATCAAAAAAGACAACTCAATTGCATAATATCTCCAGGAAAATGAGATTCATGTGCATAAACATGGTTCAATTGTTTTTCGGAGATTGGAAGGGTGGACATTAAACACTGAAGCGAAGTGATTCCAAATTACCAGCATTGGCGCGTGGCACACCCAACATCCGATCATTTACAGTCCGTAAAAGATTTCAGGGAAAGTGAAAGACAGAAAGAGCGGTGGTTGGTAATTTAGGGAAAGGCCAACTGGATGGGCAACTTTTTGGGAAAGGATGCCGGACTGGATGGCGGTAGTCATGCCTTCATTTTAATCCTTCGGTTTTCACAGCTACCCGGAAATCCGGATGTAGCTGCAGCCGCAAGAGTTCTATGGTGAATTTCAAGAGGAACTTGTTTAAGTGCATTCATTAGACACGTGCGTGACTTTTAGGCCTTATGGCGAAATTTTATTTATTTTTTTTGGTCGTAAGTAATTTTCATGCCGAGTATTTTATCTCTTTCTCATGAAAACGTTTCGTCTATGGATAATGTGATGACCCATATTCTCTTACATCGTGGATAATGAGGTGATGAAAATCTACGAAATGAATAAAGTTACGTGTTTGAACCAGGAACCAGGAAGGAAGCGGTTCATTGTAAACAGGTTTATCGCATGTATGCGATAATCGACATCGTCGGCGACTGTGGATGTTTTTTATGATGCAGTACAAAATATAGTTGTTCCTTGAGTTCCTCTTTTATTTTATCGTACTTTCAGTTTAAGCTCTCTATGAACTAGCTACGCATGTGAAATCATCTTTCATGATAACAGCGAAACAATTGTCTGACATAAGGCATTGTTGAGTTATTTTAGTGCATGTTAAACAGAACCCCCACTCATTTTCTTCTGCGATTTCACTCAGTTTCAAGTTATTCTAAGATAAAAATGAAGTTTTATTTAATGTCTCTCCTAAACCTATTTCTATCATAAATCTATGTGTTGATCGAAAAATCATCCTTAAATAAACATCTTAACAACATCAATATAACCCTGAAAGTCGTTTTGGGTGTGACTGGCAATATTTCATATGTAATCAATCATCGGAAATATGTTAGCAAAACGAGATCATCCCTTTTAGGAAAGGACCAGTTCTTTATTAATGAATAGTAATCAGGATACCAATTATTGAAAATATTCGAATTTTCATACTTCTCTTTATTGCCATTTAATAAGTACCAACATTATCGTGATCCAATTTTTCTCATGCCCATGCTTATAACAAAATATTTAAAAAATCCCAAAAGCCAATTTAAAGAGTAGATATTTTTAAAGCATGTTGATCTATTTCACAAAAATATTAATAATTAATCCTACTGATAACTGATATTCATTAGCTGTCGTTATCAAATCTAGTATACTGAAATAGTGTTTCACTGGAAAAAGATAGTTAGCCAATCTCTTAGTTTTTTTGTTAGCAGTTTAAGTGCATTTACGTTCTAAAGGCTCAGACAACTGTGGTAAATATAGTTATTTAAAAAACATGTAGTACATAGTATCCTGGTTTTACATTGAACCTCAGTCATGGATATCGATTGGTACGGTTTCTGGAAAACATTGGCAGACGAGTGCTATTCTAGTTCCAGCTGGCACAAGTGTTTTCAGCGTTGCTCTGAAAAACATCATAGTAAAAAAATGAGAGTACACTCAATAATATTGAAAATTAAAATTAATATTCAAAGCTTGAAAATTTAATTGAAAGCATGATTAACACTTTTCTGATATATATTGACAAATTACTGCAGTGCTTCACATATAAAACCAGTTTTTAACCCAAAGGTCAGTTTGATGTGTAAGAATAGAGTTCACTTCATTCTAGGTAAGTCCACGGAGGTGCAAGATTCACACATTCAGGACAGACGGAAAGTTCTACTTCCATCGTCTTCACAGGATGACATGATACACAGAAAATCCTGAAGCTTGTAGTTAACTGGGATTTTTCGCACTATATTTACACACACACAAGATGACTTGGAGGCAGAACACGACAGGAACACACTGAAGAAACAAAACATTACACTTACTGACAAATTTTCGAGAGTTACGCCCGTCTTCGAGGCCAAGTGAAGAATGATGCACGCGCGCACTGGTTGTGGCGTGGGCGGTAAGGGCGGGGGGGGGGGGGGGGA
>LYUA01001263.1:6321-24274 GCA_002093875.1 Calopteryx splendens | reverse complement strand
CCGATCAAATTAAATTCTGATTCTTGCGAACCAAATTACCTTGACTTGAGGTTTTCAATTTAGCTAATGTCTTAACTTAAGTGATGCATGACTGATTATGATGTTAGTTCTCTGTTACAAATTTGAAATAACATTCCGAATAAGTCAAGCTTTAGGAGCACTGAAAGAAATCAATAAATGCAGCCTTGGTTATTACGGAAAGCCAAGTGGGTAGAGTGAGCTCAGTGGGTAGAACGTGGTGCCACCAGTGGGTAGAGAGGGATTCCAATCGCGGGTGATGGACCATGAAAACCCCATCAATGACTCTGTAGCGATGTAATTTTTAAGGAACAATAACCTTGTGGGAAATCACAGGAAAAAGAGCTGCCCACCTCCCCTTTTCTTCCCTGGCCATGGTGTGGGGTGAGTCCCACCCCACTCCGAGAAACAAATCACTATACCTATTAGACCAGCGTTCGCAAGTTCACCTTGATATCGCAGGACAGTACCTCCATGCGCGGCCGTACACAGCCAATTTTACGCATTGCGCAGAGGGCTGATGGCTCTTTCAAGAATTTTCACTTAAAGTGAATTTCCTTCCCGCTCAGTGTCCTGCGTTTTTTTTATTCAACGTTCGGTTTTTTATTCACACTACCGGACTTCCCCGGAGTTCATGTGGTAGCTTCTTCAACAATGGAACGGAGATCGAACCCATAGAGCAACATTTATATTTAATGGATATAAAAAATAGATTCTTTCGAATCACTTTTTTTTATCACGTATCCGGACAGTTAATACACTATTTTCTAGAAATAAGACAGAAGGAATAATAATTTTACTTAGTAGGCATTCGAGCATATGTATATTTGCCTTCCAGTTGCGTTTTCAATTTCACCGCCCACACTTGGTGTGGAATTGGTAAAATCTCAAGTCGCAGCCAGAGGATTAAAACAGAAATATTTAGGGATAAAAACATTAAATTTGCCGGTAAAACTAAAACCTGTACCTTTTTTAGCCTTGCTAATGTATATTTCTATTAGTAACGGTATTATTTGCTCAATACCGGAACTATTTTATAGATTATACCGGTATTTGGCTTCAAAAAGCTAATAATACCGATTCAATACCGGAATTTTATCTTTACTCATTTCGTTTTTGAAAGTATTATGCATAGTCATCGTTCTTCAATTTCCCATACTTATAACCTACCTTAAATATAGTGAGGTGATCATAAAATTACTCCTTAGTAGGGAGAAGAATTTATGAAGACTAATAAACATTCTTTGACTAACTGGAATTAGGAGATTCAGGTTTTAAGAATTAATTAAACCAAGATAATTTTACTCACGCTGTTATCTTCCAACTATCGAATGTGTTAAGTATCATTCGAATAGTTTTAAAATGCATTTTTACGAGTAATTTTTGTAACGAACTGGCACGATAAACAAAAGGTGCTCCACCTTTCTTCACCTAGAATCCTAACCCTTGCCCGAGTAATATATGTCATGCGACGAATCGCGCCCCCATGAATCACAAGGGTGAATGTCTCTAACTACAAAACACTAGGTCCTTGTTTCTTATTCTAAATTGACGGAGAAACATTTTGATCATAGTGAGAACTAACGTCGGATTTTATAAGTAATCTGGATCATGGCTTGGAACGCTTAGATCTCAAAAAGTCTTCGTGAAACTCCACTCGGAATAAATGGTGCTTTCTACTTTCGGCACGGGAGGGAGCCATCTTGAATTATTCAAGCATCGGCCAGACCCCATGGCTGATGGCCGAGAACAAAAGTTCTCGACCATCAGCCATGCAAGCAGCAATGACTTATCTCGTTGACTTCACTGTTATCATCAACTTGAATGAATTTACATGACCCCGAGAGTGAAAAAAAACTCATTGCGAAAGCAGCACAGGATTAAGCCCTGGATTATTTTGTATTTAAATTTGTCCGATTAAAAAATTTCGCTTGTTAACAAATAAATGTTAACTCTATTTTAATTTGACCAATAATTTTGTAATAATGGTTCCCAAGACATTTCCTATAAACTTATACTGAACCTGTACACGTAACATACTCATATATTTGAAATAAGTGACTCACCTGAAAAACGTGAACTCCATTATTTACATTCCTCAAATTCATTTAAGCATAAGAGGAGTTAGGAAAATAATAAAATAATGAATTATTAAAAAACAGGTAGTTTGATTCATGCTCAAAAATTCATTCCCTAGTGTATATTAACTCACAAAAGATATATTTGAGGGAATGAGGTGATTTATTGTTAAATCAAAAGTGAGTGTTAGGGTATGAGAACTGAAGAGGAAAATTAGGACGATCTAAATAAAGGGATTACAAGACCTGTCATGGAAATAACTGGAAAATCATATACGAAATAAAAAAAGGAAGCGAGGGTTACAGGAGAGATATTAGGGTGAGAGAACGAAATGGGATAAATGTCCACACGAAGTCAGGGAGAATAATCTACCAAGAATCAAATAAAAATAATCTTAAATGGGTGAAATATTAAGGTTGTATAAGGTAGTCAAACGATATGCAGGTATTTCAGAGACAGGAAGAAGAGATACACTCTACAAGACGGTGAAATGGATGCCAGGATATAAAAATAAGATCAAATTCTAATTAAATGAAATAAAATAAAGTTAGTGACGGAATGGGAAAAGATTTAGAGAAGCCTGTGGAATAAACAGAGGAACTATTAAAGAGATTAGGTCAGCCATTTTAAATAAATTATGGAAAGGATATGTAGAGTGGAAAAGAAAAACTTATGTTTAGAAGTAATAAATATGGAGAGAGATTAGGAGAAATTGGGAATGAAGAGGAACAAGTAATTGGTAGAAAAAAAAGGCGAAATTTGAAGAAGGTAAGAAATGAGATGGAGAAGGTGTAGAGAGGTAGTGGAGGGGTGGTCTACGTGTTAGAAGGGGAAAATGTTGAATAGGTGGAGAAGAAAGAGAAAAGGAATTGGTTTTTGGACTAAATGGTGTCGGGGCGGAGACTTGAAGAACTGAAAAAGGATACAATGTTTGGCAAAGAGATTTAATATTAAGCGCATGGAGCCCCACAGTGAAGCAAAATTATTTTCACGAACCAACGAAACATACCTATTTCATTCATTCATTATCGGTGGAATGGCTATTATCATGTCTATTTAATTAATGGTTACGATCATATTCTTTGCCCAATAGTTATAGGGCATAGGGCTGCTCGAAGTGAATGACCGATAATGATTACAGATAGCATATTTTTTTCTTAAAAGAAATGCCGCGACATGTCAAATTTAATTTTTGTCTCCTCAAAAAGTAAATCAAATTCTAGAGGCCTCTGAGTACTTAAGTTACATGAACTAGGAATCACTGGCCTCGAAATATATACGAGTGAATACGATATCGCATTAATATTCAGGTCAAATTTTCTGATTTCTCATCATTAATCAATTATCATAGATCGAAATATCATTTACTGAAACCAACTACGGAAGTGATTGACGGTATCTATTTCCCCATTTTCACTCTTCCTTGTCCAGGGAGAGGAAAATTCTGTTGACGTGTTTCATTCTTACATTTTTAAGGGCCGTTTTCCATATGTGATGCCATTATAAATTCCTTGCATAATGTAAAATAGAACACAGGCCGAATTTTGTGGAGTAAAAACAAAAAGGTTTACACTAGTAAAGGTTTTGATGAATTAAGTTTCCTTAGAAGAGACCACGGTAAAGTGACTCACAAAGTCATTTGATGTTTCTGGAGATAAGAGAGTGAATATCGCAGGTAGCAGGGAACGTTGCTAATTGGAAGCGTCAAATAATTTTTTATTTGTTTGGCTTCGACCACGACGTCAGGAGAAGCTTCTACGATTTATTTAAGAAAAATAATTTTTTTTTCACCCAAGAGGAGTAAAAAGACTCCTCTTAGGTTGACCTCTTAGGCCGACCAAGCAAGGCGAGTGAAATGAACTACGATCCCCGTGATCTCTAACTGGAGAGCCTAAAGAAGACAGCTAACTGAACCCACCCAACATTTCAAGTGGTTTTCAGCTCTTTTTTCAAAGAGTGCCATTTCAGGACTAAAGCCAAGAGTCAATGGTCCAAGCGTGTGGGAAAGATAGTGTGCGTGATTTGATGAGGACGACCACCACAAAACTAACGAGCAAGGATTATGTCGCGCCAATTAAAGGAAGATTGTAAGTAAAAAAAAGTAGGACCGGCTTGGTATACCAACCTAATATGCGCCGGCAATAATAATATTTAAGGCATTCCGGGGTCTACCGTTTTAACGTTTATCCAACATATGTATATTTGTGATATATGGCCAACAAGCAATTTACAGGAGCAGGATACATCAATTTTGGTTTCTGGCCGGATTTTAAATTTCAAAATTTGAAGACCATTGCACTACTCTAAGCAAATAACTATAATTTTTCATAGAAAAAATGTGTGAAGTGGTAATAAAACAGTAAGCTTATTTCAATGAAAAGAACTACCATATTCAGCCTCTAATACTAGTCTAGATCGAAGGGATGAAATCATCAAAGTGCCTTTACCTATGTGCTAAGTACTTTATTAATCTTCCGTCATAGTTTTTCTCCTCTTTGTACTCCAGGGATCGCACCAACCATGATTTTATTGGCGTTTCAATCATGAATATTCTAAATTTATTTGACGAACTAATGTTACCCAGAGTACCAGTCACAGTTCTTGTTCTTCGGGTGATATTACTTGTTTTTACCAAGTCATACAATTAATCATCTGACTATAAAACTCATTTGCACGACATTCATCTATTTCTCAGCATTTCATTGTACTTACTTTTTCCCTCCACAATTCGTGAAAGCACCAAGAAGGTGTTACAGGACTGAATAAGGAAGGCAAGAAGCCCGTCAAGAAGAAGGCAACTCGTCACATGTATTATTGTACCCTGAATTTTCATATGCAATTGTCTTTTGTAATTTGTGTTGCCTTATACAAGAATGACACGAGGTATAAATCAACCCGTATTCCTCAAAAACCGTCTGGGTGCTTTTGTAAAGTGACGTATCCGAGTTCAAACCCCGGTCAGGGGGATGACTTTTATCCACTGTGAAATTTTAGCTTTCATTATCTCACCAAATAGCTACGCCGTTGAAGTTGCCGTCTCGGCATTTCCCGCAAACTTTGAACTTTGGACATTTGAAATTTTCACAGAACTTTATGGAAATATTAATTTAAGGCTTTCAAAGCTTGTTTTCTACGTAGATTGGTCTTGTTACGCGTATTATAATTGGACGTATTAAGCGAGGCATGGCATTAAAATATAAATTTTACGGAATAACTTTGTGGTAAAAATTGGCAACTGAAGCTACTTTGTAATCTTTAACATATGATCTGTAGGACAGATCGTAAATAAATTTTCTTGGCGTAGGTATAAAAACGCTGCAATTGGGATGTTTTAAACATCGTGTGCTCGGCCGTGGGGACATTAAAGAGAATTCATTTTACCTACAGTGTAATGAATACTTACGGACAAAGATTTATCTAACACAAACTTTTACATAAACACAAAATCAAGTATGAATCTCACAACCAAGGGTTTCAATGAATGATCATCATTATCGGGTGAAGGCACATGGAGAGCCTCTTTGTATTATTCAACTTTCAGCCAATTTGTTGTTTGTGCAAAAGTTTATGTTCAATGAATCTTTTTGAAAATGGAATACCACCAAGTTTCGCAAGACAGAATACATACCGCTTGAGATAAAAAATTCAACCCAAACATGAACCGCTTCATGATTTACTTGAATTAGTGCGCTTACGAAGGCACAAAAGCTAAACTATGTTATTTATGTACCTACTTCACCAGGTAAATGAAATTTCGGAGAAAAAATTCTCATATTTCAGTACATATAGGGGGATTACCTCAGCGCATGCGGTGTCTGATTTTATCGTTACCTACGAGTGTCCACCGTGCTCCACGACTACTTGACACTTGAGCAGTAAACGATGCATTGTTTGGAAAGTGAAAAACACGCCAGCTTGTTTGTAAATAACGTTAGAAAGACTTGGAAAACTGTATATATGGCTTCCATGCTGAAATCATCAACAGTTTTCTCCTCCTGAGTAAGATCTGAAATGGTCTTAATTATCCATTGCTTTTGGGCCCTCAGGATTTGGATGACACCTGTATAAAATGTATTTCCTTACAATTTTACATACAATTTAATTGGCCACCTAGGGACCACGTGCTAATTTCAATCCCTTCTTCTATGTTGTTTTCTTTTCCTCCAATGCTCAGCTCTTTCATCCTGTCAATATGACTTTTTTCTTTCTTCGCACTGCTTTAAGCCTGTCTTTTTCCTTCCTGTCTTCCACCTTGAAATCCCTCCAATTTTAATACTTTTGTCTCTAAAAGTCTTTTTTTCTCTTGCCTCTTCTTCTTTTAAGTTATTTCATTCTAAAATGATCTTGGGGTTGCTCTATTAAAATTATCTTTTATTTGTCACAATTTTCATTCAATTTTTGTCTACGATTAGCCTTACACGATTAATCTAGTACCTTCCGGCTTATTGCTATACCCTTCGAAAGCAATTTAGAGAAATATAATTTTTAACTGATAGTAAATGTGAAGCAAAACCCTTCCTTTATCGAGCATTGCTTGGAAATTCACGTACTTATTATTATGAACGTAATGTTACAATCGTCTGTTCGTTAAATTGAACATAGCCACGTTATGAAATTGTTAAATTCATCGTAAAATTAATCTACTAATGAAAAATAAAGAAGACATTCAGTTTTCAATGAACTGGGACTAGAAGGACATCATTCATGTTCTTTCAGCATCGGTATCGAAGGGGTCGAGGTGGGGAAGTTTTCCTCTCCTACAAATCGGGGGGTCGCTGGTTCGAGGACCACCTGGGTGGGTTTTTTAACCCAACTGGAGCATAGATGTGTGATTTTAATTACCATTTGCTATGCCGCTTTATCACAATTCACGTAATGCTGTGTGGGCAATGGTAGGTATAATACATAAATATATCGCGAGGTACCTGATTACACATTATTTTCCGCATGAGAATACTGAATTGATATAATTGCAATTCATGTAAAATATTTATAGAATTCAAAAAATGGCATTATATAATATGAATTCCATTATATCATCATCGTTCAAGGTAAAAATGAAGGTGAATTCTTTTGGGGAATCTTTATGAAGATCCAGTGTTGCGGTACTTAGAGATCAGTTTTATCCACCATTCCAAATATGAATAAAGCAGCGAAATGCAAATAAAAAAGAGTAATGTCTTCCTATATATTTAGATTAAGAATTCAACCAATATGTTGATATGCAAAATACTTACAATGTAAAATTCATTTGCCAGAACAATCCCGGTTCAGCCGAATGATTTTTACATGGTGAATATTTCGCACATGTATATGCACTGCAGCGGATGACACTGTTAAAGTTAATGTCGCGGAATTTAGGGCAATTCTAGGGCAGAATAGGGTATTTAGCCTCTAGATGATTCATTAAGCAACTAAAATTATCTTATGCATGAACTGTTTCTGGGAAATTTATTCTATAATTCGGAGCGAGGTCGAGTATTTCTCCAACATTTCCAACGTCACCGAGTCGCAAAGAAGCGCCTCCTCATAACGCATCCTCTCCGACGTCATCGTTTTCGGCCCTCACCTCAATACATTCTCCCTGCGCCCTCTCTCTCTCTCCAGACTCTGTGCTACGTGCGTCCCGCATATGTCAGTGCGCCCCGCGCGCTTCGAGATTAATGAAACCCGCACTGGCCCGAGGATCGGCCATCTTTCTCCCAGCCGCCACCCGCTGGCGAGCACGACGACCGACCCCGGTGACGAAGAGGAGGTCCACGAGGGGACAGAATTTCACCCCCAACCCCCGCCCCCTCCACCCTCCAAACGGTATTCCGAACAAACCCAGAGGACGCAAAGGCCGCGGCTAAAGGGTGTGGAACGCCGAAGCAAGAGTCAAACGCTGCCTGCAACGCCGACTGCTTCAGCCTAACGAGGGCGACTATGGTATTTGAGGGTTTATCTATTATGTCTATCAAGAATTTCACGGCTAAATATATAAGGCAAATCCTAACAATAAAATTGGAGGGGAGTAGAAACCAGAGCAGTTACAACGAGAATTCACCAATGAACGAAGACTTTCAGTACACAATTCGGGACCATGACAAGAGAAGAGTTATGAAACATGACCTTTCCTAGGGCGTATAGGGATGAAAGGATAGGTAGGATGGTAAGTAGAAATATAGTTGCATGGGAACGTTGGTGTATTTGGCTACATGGTATTTTTAATGTTTCATTTGCCTTTATTAAATGAAGTGGTAGTGTGTAATGATAGTTTTGCTTGTGTTCCACTTTGTAGTACAAAACGTAGTTGCGCGTTACCCTTCATGTGTAGTGCTTGTATGTGGTGCTCAATGTATTGTGTTTTATTATTATTGCATGTGTCCTTTTATGCGCTGAATGACCCCTTTGAGCAGTGCGATTCCTTTAGTGTGCATGTCTGATGTGGAGTCACTCCCTGCCACATACCCCAGCGGTGGCTTGCAGGGTGTTATGCAGATAAAGATAGATATAGAATGCAGGGAAACTAGTAGCCATAGTAATCAACCTGAAGGTTGGCTAGACGTGCAAGGGTAAATCTCAACCTAATGCTTATTGTTAACCCGACGGCGCACTAAATCTACACATTCCCATGCTAATAGGGGGGACGCAGTTACATTCCCTCTGTCACCAGCCATCTCCCAGAAATAAATGGTTTTTACCCAAAAATTCAAGATCTGCGAGAAATTGAGGGTCCCCAGAGTAAGAAAATAGTATTGTTTCACAGTTGTTTCAAAGCTAATGCGTCATCTTCAGGTACAATATTTATAAGAATATGTATTTATTGTACCTGAAGATGATGCATCAGTGCTAAACCGCGATGTACGTAATTAACCACTGTGGAATATTATTACATATTTACTGTTATTATCATAGTTAGACGCACTACGTTAACTACTGCGTAAGTACATATGCGAAAAATTCACAGTGAAAAAATCATCGAAAGTAAATACAAATAATTTGAAATTAAAATAGCTTTTAGATTTAATTTTAAGTGATAGGTATGTGTTATTCCCCCCTACTACAGAAACATTCCAATAGGTTCTGCTTCAAGCTTTCTTGTCTTATTTATGGAGAAGTGGATATAGGAGATACTGGCTGATCTTTTGCCAAACGAATTCCACTTTATCTTAAGTTTATTAACTTTCCGTTTGTCTCTTAGCACTCGAGTAACGCATAATTTTTACTGTACAAGTCTGATGTAGAAACATCCGCTGCTACACCCTAGTGGTGATTTGCAGCCCACTATTTAGATGTAGAAATCGTCCTCTTGTCTCAAGGAAAAGAATATATAGCTATTTTTATACAGGGGACTATTGCTTTTGTACCATGGACAGGTTCGTACCAACTAAAGCAATCTTGAAATGTTCCATTATATTGTGCTGTGATGAATGTCATTGCATTAAATTGTAATTAATTCATTGCATTGTATTTTTATAGTATTTTGTTACCTCATGAGGTATCCGCATCTTTGATTTTTGTAGAATTTACTCTTACATAATATAAATTTTAATATTACAACCACTGGTACCTACATGTAAGCTATTTAGTTTTGGCTATAGGATTGGATTCGTGACTATTTTTTTATTTATTAGGACAACTGATTTTTGGTTAATTCTTTACCGATAATAATGTGCAATAAATATGACCGCTTAGATCATAGAGTGATTTAATGTTTTTTATCGGGTGGTTATGTATTATAGGCAACTCATAATGCATGGAAAGTACTTATTTTCAGACGGTGAAAAGTTAATTCCTATATTTCCGATACAGTGTGGCCGTGGATCACAACCATCCCATAATTTGACTTCATTTGTTGTATTTTTTGGATAGCTATATCGAATTCCCCGTGCATGAATATTTTATAAATTCTGAGCCAATTAAGGATGAATCGTGGAGATAAATATAATGGATGAAAACTTGCTACCCAAAAGTCTATTGTGAACACTTATACAGTTGTAAAATTACTTATTCGAGGGATTAATATAATAACACCACATTGTGGTATTCCAGTGAGTAGACCACTGAGATTCTGACCAGAAGGCCCAGAATCGATTTCTGGTGGTGTCACCCCCTGCACCAGTATCCCTTTTAATCCACCCAAGCTCCACGTGGTTTTTCGGGATTCATACCTTCCAGTCAGAACCGCATGGGACACAGTGAAGGAACTGACGCCGTAATGTCATCCCTCTGAATGTGGGGATTTCAAGCGTCGTTCTGCTGCCTAGTATTAGGTGCGCTATAACATCATCTATTCAAAATATCTTCAGGTAGATTAATGTGACTTTAGTACCCTAATGAAGCATTTGTTTAGCAATTTTCCACACCACTAATTATTCCAAGCAAAACAAATTGTTCCGTCAGATAACTGCGTCCATCAAAGGCATGAGGTCATCTGTCGAAACCATTATAGGTACTATTGACTTAAGTATTGGCGAGGAAAGTTACGACGTTACGGTTCGTTTTAACGTTGGACGTTTACACAACTAGCTACCTAATAGATTTTTTTACAAGTATTGCCCTGATTTGTCCCATTTCAAAGTACTCTCGATTCCATATCTTTTTTTTCGTGATATGCGAGACGCTTAAAAAAAAAGGATACCTACGTGCGAAGGGGAAGTAATGACGTCAAAAGAGTTGATAAACTGACGTGAACCGAAATGACACTCGCATGTCTTTCCAGTTGTTCGCATTCAGAACTGTGGCTGACAGCGCACAGCGGCGAAACGTCACTCACGCAGCAATTCCGTGGAAACGGACATTATTGTTGCAGATTTTTAAAAGGCAAGCTCCCTAATTTCTTTTTTTCCATCCATCCTTCGTGATATGCATGACATCTACATTTTCCATCCGGAACACCCTCCGGCTTCAAGCCAAGTCAGATTAAGTCGTGGGTTGTGAAAAATATAATTGAGTTGATCGGCCTTTTAGCTGAATATTCCGAAGCAAAGATCTATTTTTTACGCGGTAAATGAAGTTCTGACTCGGTGATTCTGAGTGGAGAGTCCAAACTCAAGAATTATTTAAGATTTTCAGCTCCATCGACTAAATTTGATGGATTCATTTTCTAAAATAGGAGCGAAAGTAGGTGAGTAGGTAGGAAGGGGAATTGATCAAGTTAGTCCATTGGTGGACGATAAAGCTTTAGTTTAGATCAAGCCACTCAGCCATGGGATTACTGTCATTGCTAAACTAAATACAGAGTGAGATAGGCATGGAAAGAAAATATAGGATAATAAAACGTCTCATAATGAGTTCAAGGTTTCGAAGGAAACGGTTTCATAATGAGGTTCTCGAGACATAGGAAGCTTAAGTTAAATATTCAATTTTGAGGAAATAAGCTTGAGTGGGTTGAACATATTAGCTATTTCGGCGGTGTTTTGGACGATGGTGGGAAATGTGGTAAGGATATTAGAAGAAGAATCGCATTAGTAAAGTAATCATTTACAAGGAGGAAATAATTGATGACATTAGGGGACATTAGGGAAACATGTTAAGAAAAAACTAATGATAACGTTGATATGGAGCGTGGTTTGTATGCCTCGGAAACATGAACGGATGAAGCAAGATGAAGAGGGTAGGTTGGAAGCTTTTGAGATATCGGTTGGAGAAAAGTGAAAGAAGAGACATGGATAGAAAGGAAGACAAACGAAGAGGTTTTTGGCATTGTAATAAGGAATGGGAGAGAAGGCTCTTGTGATGAATCCAAAGAAGGCAGGAGAAGTGGATCCCGGGAGTATTGATTGGCGATAGATTGTTAAAGTCGGTGATAGAAAGGCATGAATGTTGGTTAAGTGAAATATAGGGAGAGAACGATAATGCATGTTGGATGGAATGAAGGGTGGCAGAAAACATGCGAAAATGAGGAATGGGTTATTGTAGTGCGGGTTGCTGAGATGTGATTGTTCATCAGAAACCTAGACTTATAAATAAATTTTCATTCTTTAAATAATTTTCTCGTTATTCATCAAAATAAAAATGAAATATTAGTCTTAAGGAACATGTATTCTTGGAAAATAGAGGACAAAAACACTTATTTTCACATTCACGACTCATTTACGGCCATGATTTCAGGTCCATAACGGAAATGGACCGCAGTGCAGCATCCGTCTAATGATGCCGCTCGGCGGAGGAACAACGGACGGGTGAAATGAATTGCGAACATGGAAATGAAGTATTTATTTTCTTGGTCATTCGTTTTTCACGGTGGAAAAATTCCACCTAGTAGAGCCTGAAACTTTTAACTATGGTGGAAATATCTTTTATGGAACTGCACCAACATATTTTCAATTATGCCCTTAGCTAAGTACCTGCGTAAAGTTTCGATTCACATCTTTTTTTTCATTTACCGTGTATTTAGAAATGTAGGTATTATTGCATGTGTCTTACCGTTTCTTCGAGTCTTACAATAAAGAACACAAGAAAATCGCCAAATGGTTCACGAAATTCAAGAAACCAGTAAATCGAAACGATTTTGCTTTTTTTTAAAGGGATTGCAAGAAGACATAACCGTGAATTTGACCAATCACACTCCCTGATTCGAGGCTGCATGCTCTACTCATTCCTCCTTCAGACCTTCCACCATTCCCATTTTTTATTATCTTTGCTCTTGATAACTTCTTCCCTCTACACCAATTTAATTTGACCTGAAAACTCGTACTCATTTATTTATTTTTTTTCGCACAATACTCTATTACAGCAAAACCAAGGTTAAATATCCCAAACACTATGATCGGAGAACATAATTGTAACCTGAATTATCCATTGCGAACATATGACATACGCCATAATATTCATGAAACAGGATGGTGTCGTGTTACCTCCTGCCACACCCCACATACTTGTGGTTTTCAGAAGGGTATGGACGTAGATGCAGACGATGTAGCGCAGCAATTCGAGGGAGGAAGAGAAAGAGAGAATGTGGGAGCGTTCGGAAAGGCCAGGAAGAAATAAGTTACGCAGTAGAGGAACAGACCCTTACTTCGTGTCCCCACGGAAAGATGCGAGACCGCCCTTCCCCAACCTCCCCGGGGGGAGAAATGTGACCACCCCCTCCCCCTCTCTCCCGACTAAGACGCAGGCATCCAACGTGGGGGCGGGGGGTTGGGTGGGGGAGTTGGGTGGGGGAGGGGATAGGAATGATATCAGAGTGCAGGGGGGTGGGGAGTGAGGACGACTCCGAACTGGAGCGATGGAATGAAAGGGGTGTGAGCGAGCTCGCGGTGGAGGACAGAGATGTCGGATGCTGGGACGGCGGAGGAGACCGGATCGGAGAGATATCGGGGGACCCAGAGAGTAGGTACACGTCGGGCCTCCTCGTCACCCCCAACCCTCAACCCCCCTTCCCCCCCTTCGTGAGGGAGGGGGAGGGGTGAGGAGGATAGGAAAGGGGGGGAGGTCGCCGGCGATTCGCAAACGAGGAGAGAATGCTTCCTCTCCTCGGGCACGCTGCTTCCGCCAAAGGCACCGCTGCACCAAACATATGACCATGGGTAGGTGCCCATGGTAAGGAAACTAAGTACAGATAATACGGTACCAGTACCTTTGGTCTGAATCCAGGTAAGGTACTGGTACCTTAGTACCAGTACCTAAGATTACATAGGGTACCAGCAGCTTGAATAGAACTAGGTGCCGCTGCACAGGGCAAGAATCCTAGGTATTTCCCGGTGCCTAGTACCACCATTTCTACAAAACCTTGCGTCGCATCATTTAAAGTCACATTTTTGGCGTCCGAGGAATTCAACCTAGTGCGATTAGGGTTAGATTAGAAAAACATTTTAGAATATTATAACCTAACATCACAGTAATCAGCCAGTAGAAGATTTTCTTTTAAGGTTCCATAGATTTTTCCAATAGGTGAGGGTGGAGGAGTTCCTTTCCTTGTGCCATCATTTACTATCTCAATGGATACCAGTAAACAGAAAGTCTCACGGTTGGATTATAGATGTGTTTTTCAAAGGAATTAGTCAGAATCCAGATCCCGGTGGTCAGCACCACTGAGCTACCATGCCCTCAGGTTATAATGGCCATCTACTGATTGGGGTAGGTTTTTAACTGGCACCGAAAAATAGCAACTCTCAACAACTTACACTACAGGAACCAATTCTCCATTTTTTCCACCCTTCACACCATCCGACATGCCTAATATTTTCCTCCCTCACCTTCACTTACCTAATATTCTGCCCTCTATCTCGATCTTCAACAGTCTATTGCCTCTCTCAGTGTGCCCTGCATCCACTTTTCCTGCCTTCTTTGAATTTCTCCCAACTTTTCATTCTCTCTCCTCCCCTTCTACGATGCCTAAAACTTATTTGTTTGTTTTCCTTTTCTTCCATTACTCTTTTTCCATCCTTCTCCACACCCAAATCTCAAATGCCTCCAACCTATGCTTGTTATCTTGCTTCAACGATCTTAGTTTCCGAGCCGTACACAACCACCCTCAGTATCGATGTATTCACAGGTATTTTCTTTAACTGCTTGCCTAAGGTTCTTGCCACCAATTCCCTGTAAAAATAGTGAAAATTATAATAATATTTACTTTCCTTTAAACAGGTTATTTGAACCCAATAACGTCGCAATTGATAAAGACCAATGGCAGTATACAACAAAGAGGGACACATGTATCTGCGCATTAAGGGAAGACACACCCACGGATTCAGTAATTGAGCCTCGACAGTAAAATTGAAAGTGCCCTTATTATGTCCCCAGTCCTGAATTTGTGAACTAGCATTGGAAATAAGTTTCGACGCAGCGTTAGAGTTAATAAAAAAACACATAGCGGTTGAGTTTATGTGTGAATGTGGAGAAAGCCTCACGTAGCCGTCACTTATTTCACCAGTGAAATAGTAAGTTCATACAATAGCGTGACATCCTCAGCATACGCTCCGGCGGCGGCTTGCATGGCTATCGGCAGGTGCGGATCGGATCAAGAATTTAAAATAAGGGAAATGGATGTGAAAACCAAGAGATTTAAGGGCTCTACTTCCCAGGAACAAATCGTGATGTCTCCAAGTTATGGGTCTCGTAAAAATGTTTGGGTAGGCATAAAACCTATCGCTAACAGGCCCAATAAAGGATGCCGTTATTTGTCAATGCTCTCAGGTCGCCAAATAAAAAGAAATCCTCCTTGCTCTCCCCCCTTGGTTCCTTCCCGCGTGAATGTGTGGGATCCCCAGACCGCCACCCCATCCCCCAACTGCGTTTGAATTTTTTGCTTGCATTCCATCGAATATTTGGAAAATGGGTAGGGATTCCACGACCCCAATTTCGCCCGAATCAGAGCGACTCACGGTCAATGCCGTCCCACGAAGACGGAAGAGTTTTCACGGAGAAGAGCACGAAGTTTAAAAGATAGGGTTTCTTTCCCGACTAATAGTTATGTTCCAAGCGCCAACGTTTAAAAAGGTATATACCATTGCCTCAGACGTAAAAGACTTGATTCACGTTTAGTGATCTTAATTGGCGGGTTAATTGCGCTGAATCAGTAATCACAGCTTAGAAATAAATATATATGGATCTGAAATAACAGATACCCCGAATAAGAGGCAGAGTATATTTTCCCCCAACCGAACACATTGGTAGAATTAATAAATGTGTGTCCGAGTTGGGGTCTCTACTAATAATTTACTCAGAAAAATCATCCTCAACGAAGTAAATAATGTTTGGCACTTTCCCCACTGGTATATTGACCGACAAAAGGTTCCAAATAATTTTTACCATTATCAAAGCCTTGCAAATGACTATAAATAGCCAGCTTGGGGAGCACCAAGCATTAATTTATTTTATCATCGAATGTTTCCACAAAGTGAAACCTGAAACTATTCTTCACAATAAAAAATAGCCAAATTTTCCACAGAGTTTAAGTAAATTATGGGTGCAATTGGGAATGCCTACAAATTTCAAAACAGTACGGTATGAAATCTATTTTCAGGGTTTCCGCCGCGTCTTCCAGTTTAAGGACACGATCTCTCCTGCTCTCCTGAGGGCTTCTCCTTTTGGTTCCGAAGTGACTGAAGTAATGGGGAAAAGTTCAGCTTCACACCCGTTGGTTGGGCAATGTCTCGGAAGACGCCCGTAAAACAGAAGATTTCGTCGACATGAAGCACCGCGGGAGTCTTCATCACCACGGTACGTGCGCTACGCTGGGAAAAATTATAAAACATCATTAAAAGTTTAACTAATATTTTCCAGGGGGTATTGAGTCAACATTCAAAATAATCCACGATTTGGATGTTTTCCAAAGACATTTACTCTGGGAAGCCATTTCAGGAATGTTTTTTTCCGCTCCAATGTCACTCTCCTCTTCTCAGCATTAAAAAAATATTTGTGGTGGATAATACTGAACAAATTATTGTTTATGTATCGTTAAAATAACAGGTTCAAACAGCTACTTGATTTTTCATATTTGTATGACAGTAAAATTTGGGCATGTCTCTATTGGATATATGTAGGTAAGCCGTGGCTATGTGAAATTTTTGGAAAGAACTTCAGGTGCATTTAATTAAATCAGAGACATAAAGAAAAAATAACGGCTAATTTTCATGCACAGGTACCTATCCTACTTTAAATGTGTGATACTTAGTACTAAGTGCCTACCTATCTATATACACATAATACCCTGTAAGCCACCCCATGGGTGTGTGGCAGATGGTTCTATCACTCATATAAATGTCATTCATTCCTTCTCTTTAATGATTATTTCATAAAGTGTCACTATTCATTTTGCACGTATATGCATTCATATTGAACGTTATAAGTAGGTACCACACTCGGTGAATTGAATTTTATAATTATTGATATGGAAACATTGATTTAATTATCGTGTTTATATTACCTATAGAAGAATATTAGAATCAATATTTTTTATGAATGAGAAATAAGATATGCAATAGATAAATAGAAGTCAGACAAAAAAATATATCAGAAATGGAGAAAAAAATTCGTTTGTGGAAGTAACGTTTACAAAAAGGACAACATCGGGGACAAAGACTCTTGGGTGAAGACCTTAGGAAATGTTCTTTGTAAAAGCTTTAATATAGAGGTTTAGCGCTCTATGGTGCCGAACCCTGTTATTTGATGAACGAGGATGACCACTGATTAGAGGCATTTGAGATCTCTCTGGAATAGAATATAAAATATTTATTTTGTTCTGGAGGATATAGCTACTTCCTAAGACTGAGAAAGAAAGGGGAGAATGTTGGATTGGCGAGATAGAGGGAGGAAAAGATTAGACAAAAGATGAAGGCGGAATGAAGGGTGGGACAATATATGCGGAAATATAGAAAGGGTTATTTTAGTACGTGTTGTTGAGGTGTACTTAAGTGTCGCGCGTCCATCATAAACCTACCCCAACCGGTAGATTACCAAGAAACAGAAAGTTGCATTCTACAGAGCATTAATGTGTTTGGGGAGCGGCGGAGGAAAAACGCAGTAGCATGGGAATTGTGTGGGTGTGAGGGAAGGAGGGAGAGAATGGGCATTTTGGGCAGCGGAAGGAAGTTTTTAAAAACCGAAATATTGTGAGACAAAAGTGTTCACCCTGCGCGGAAATGCTTTGAAGACCCTTGGATTTTTTTCCTGGCATTTTTCTCGGATCATTCAAAACGCAGTTATCCCAAATAGGCGGACTAAACATTGTAAAAATACACCTACGCTCCCCATTCTCTTAACGGTTCATAAAAATAACGCTTCGTTCATTTGTCGACATCATAATGACTGTGATTAATAACTCTTTTGTTGAGTCGAACGACGTCGGTGGACCGTCTCGTCGGGTCCCCGAATGAATCGTCGGGGCCATTTATAATGGGGCCCGGTGTGTTTTACCCAACCCCCCCCC
>LYUA01001262.1:559095-569214 GCA_002093875.1 Calopteryx splendens | reverse complement strand
CCCTATAAGTGTAGCAGTCCTTAGATCCTAAGGTTGTACAAAATTTGTATAACAGTTCTATAGGTTTATTCAAAAGTTTACTTATGATCGGTAGACCAGTCAATTAGGTAATTACCGAGGGAGGCTGAAAATCAGTAGGGATGCACTAAATAATCTGAATCGACTAAGGCTTTTGTGCAATATTACTTCAGATTGTGTCCAGTGAAAATATATTTCTCGCTTTCTCTTATGAAAATGTTTACGATTCGTAATGCATCCCTTGGGATAGGAAATAGGTTGCCTTTCTGGTAGCCCAAGTTTCATCCCATTTCCAAAAACATGCTACGCTGAAATACTAATGGAATCATAGCATAGCCACCCGTCATATTATAAAAATTCAGCAATTACTTCATTATTAATAGAATTTTACTTACGCATAATTTTCTGCAAGGAGAATTTTTCTGCGGTTGTTATATTAGGCAAACAGCTATTTCTAAATCAGTCAACAAATGAAACGATGAATACTTAGGTAACAACACTCCTTTCTTCTTTGTTCGCCTGTGCCATATACTCGTATGTTACTGTGATACGTTCCCGCGGCGGCTACTAAAGCAAAACGTTTCTAGTACGTTGACAACAGAGCCTGGATCTGTGAAGGGTGCCTAGCGTTAAATTTAGAGTTTGTAAAACTTTTTCATTTTGCAATATCATTTTAAAATATTGCAATAATAAGCCGAAATGATCTAGGTAGATTAATAATTTAACATGGACAAGGGACAAGTAGTGAATCAACATCGAGACAAAGGCGAATTGCCATTTTTGTTTTTATCGGTGTAAAATCTTCTAAACAAACCTCTAAGACTTTCTGTGCTTAAGAAAACCATAAACCAGTAACCGACTTCAAAATTCCTCTGCATTTTTATTATAAAAAGACAAAACACGTCACGATTCCTTTAAAAATACTGTAAATCTCCCCGTTAGTCATCTTCCTCAAAGTTGAGACCCAGCTAAATCGCTTTCTGGTACCCAGAAACGGCAGATTCATCCCATTAAATCAAAAATTATGAACAGTCACTCCTCATTTATTATAATTTCTCTTGGCAATGATTCTAAAACCAGCAACTATGCCCTATTTATTTAACAAAAGTGAATTTCGATGTGGCTCCATGATTTCAGCCTCTAAATGAATGCTGTCAAAGATTCATAACTCTTAAAATAGCTCCATAAAATTCTTACACCCAAAAACTCTTAAGTTACGAAGTTTTATGTAAATTCTTTGAGCCGTTTTCGAGAAAACATTAATTATAATAATTGTTCCTATTAGAGGATAAAAGATGCGTGCAATAACGCACCAAATTAGAGAATAATGTAGCAATCCTCAGATGACAAAACATCACGATAAAAGTTAGGATCTTTTGTGTCGATTTATGCGCAAAACTAATTCTCATAATTTTTTATTGGTGGAAGACTGCGGTTTTGTACCGATGGGTTGCTTAAATTATCCTCTAGACACCAAAGAAAGAAATAATCGTTTTGTTGGCTTTGTTCGAAGAAATAAATTACTACCAGGGGCCCAGTAAGAGGTACATGGTGATATTCCCAACTCTTAACCGTAATCCCATATTTGGCCTAATGCCACAGACAAAACTGTTAATACCCATTCCATATGTGCATGGGATGAGAATCACCACGTAAAAAATGACGTACTTAAATCCTGCTCTGCTTGATCATTTGCAGTTCATCACTATCCCCTTGAATAATACTCATTTCATGTGTGCTTAAAAAAAAAGTCTGGAACTCTTTTAAACAACCTGGGAACGTCCACGATCGGAGCGTTTTTCCGAGCGTGGGAATGCAAACGCGTTGTGCGGCCATCGGACATTAGAATTCGATTGGGGAACCCTTATTTTCAATTCTTATGTCAATATTTCAGTGTACTCATCAACCGCAAAACATTCAGGTCTCGAGTTAAGCAGAATGGTCCACACGCAAACAAAGGAAGGTCTTACTATTGGACGAAACTTAATATGCGGCTAGTTCCTACGAATCCGTATAGGAAATTGGAGGAGTGGTTGGAAGTCACTTATCATGAGTTGTCCGGAACGCCCGATGGATGTTCTGGGCGTACCTACCGAAATCAATTTCTGAACGCTCCAGATGAAGAAATGGGGATATTGGAGGGGGGGGGGTTGTGGGAAGGTGGCCTTAAAAGGCTAAAAAGGGCGTATTTCACCGCCATATCCCTTCCTTTATCCCACTCTTTGCTTCTCTCACCCATCTCTTCCTCTCTCCAAATCGTCCTTCCCCGCCACCCACCAGCATTCACCAACATCAGGACAAAAGGAAAATATCTCCAACTTCCATGTTAGCTTACGATGTCGGAAGCTTGTCCGTTCCATTAAGGAAAGGCAACAGGTATTAGGTTAAGAAACCTACATTGGGAATGAAGGGGATCGGATGAAACAAAAGAAGGACGGAGAAAAATATTAATTCGATGGAGAAAGCTTTTAGCTCTTAGTTCCAAAGTCTTCGGGGACAGGAAAAGGAACACGGAATCAGACCAAGGAAATGGAAAACAGCTAAAGTCACCGATAGGTTGCATTGTACTTTATTTGCATTGCGGTGTGCTTTTTAGTCATTTTAGCCGCAGTCAATTTAGAGACACTTTAAAGGGGGGAAATTAAAATTATTCAGGCATCTCTCCCTCTCTCTCAACGTTCCTTTTACAATGTTGGCGTCAGAAGAGGGAGTCGAGGGTGGGGCGAAGTGGGGTGGAAGAACATATTTAATTTTTTCCTGCCAGTCCCTTTAAAAAGTCTCCCGGCGTGGAAAATAAACATCCAAGAGCGTTATAAAACTCGGTAGGCATTACTTGTTAGCGGCGGAAACATCACTTCGAGTTAGCTTTTCCATTTAGACGAGTGAAATTCAAAGCTGCCACCTGAAATTACTGTTAATTTGTTTGCTTCTTCATTGCTCAGAAGTCAATTAAAGAGCAAAGACGGAAGGGCTCGGGCGAGGCAATAATTTTTAGGATTCAACCGTTTGCTGATTATAATTATAGCTCAGGAGTTGCTTTCCCTCGCTCGGGAAAAAATCGGATGTTAATTAAGATCGTGGAAAGCGTTTTCTGGGACCGAAAGGAAACAATCATTCGAAGACACGACTCTAGAGGGTCAGCGACCTCGATACCTACCGGCCTTCAGCGCCAAAAGGAGAGTATGAGCGGTGAAGGCTAAGTGGCAAGAAAAAAAACTAGCTTCTGCTCCGCAAGGTGCACACGCTGAATTGCGATGAACCGCAGGGACGGGTAAAGTTTTCATATTGCCGTCTAATGCCTCATAAAAATATGGTGGAAGGACAACGAGGTCAGATGGAGGGAATCGCTTCGTCTGCTTCACCGTGGGGACGGCGAGGCGGCGCGCGGTCGGCAGGTTAAGGATATGTTTCACGGCTCGATCCTCAGTTCATCACTACCACTGGTCATCAACCCCAAGATTGGTTTGAAGCAGCTCAGCACTAAATTCTCCAATGTACTAACCTATTTAAGTCTACGTATTCCTTCTCCCTGTCACCCGCCAATACATATGCTTTTTTTTCCTGACTAGAGATTTAAATTTTCGTAACGCACCAGTTTAACGAAACTGGAAACAAAAATCTACCCTGTAGTTTCTTTAATTGATGAAATATTTGAACGCACAACGGCAAGGGAGAATTTTAATCATCCTCTCCTCGTCCGAAACGCTTGTGAATGCTCATTACACAAGTCATCATCTCTTTGCTGCGGGTTTGAACTAATAAATAACTCGCTTCTTATTCTGAAGACTTTCTGGCACACTTTTTCCTACCTCACCCCTTTCCCCCTGCTTCCTTTCATCTATCTAGACCAAATTTAAGGCTTATTTAATGTTCGCTAGACCTTAAGAGCAATGGAGGTTAATAAATAATCAAATCTCAAAGGTGGAAAAGACAGGAAATGTGGTTCAAATACACCGCAGCACCTTTGGAAAATTTCACGCAGTAGCTACTGCAAAGAGAAGGAAAAGCACGAAAAAAAAATATACATATATATACAAATAAAAAGAAAACGCAATTTTCCACAGAAAACTGTATAATACTTGCACGACACTTTTCATAGTTTTATTGCATAGATACAGTGCGTTTGCTATTTATTTAAATATGAATATTGGAAACTTCTTTTAATGGAATCCCGAATCTGTAAACATTTTACGGTAGATATATTATGTACCATGCCTTCTGTACTTTTAATCAAACCTTAAATTTCTTATTTCCATCACATTTTCAAATAAAAGGATAAAAGTTTTTGCACAAAAGATCGCTAATAGTACGCAGTGAACTTGTTTAGAATACATTCCTCCTTTTAAGAAGAAAGAGAGAGAGATAGCGCATTTGAGAGAACATTTACCCCAGTATCCCATGTTGGAGATACATATGGTACTGCTAAAGGGCTCTGAAAACAGTCGAAATATGTTATGGCTTTTGGAGGTGGTTCTATGACTTCATATTTGTATGGGGTTACTGTTAAAGGAGGATATATTTTCTACGGGAATGGGGCATTTTATAAATTAGTGAAATTTAGGTCATACATTCCCGTAACGCACTTATTTTATTCACCGTCTTATTTTATTATCATACATTCCCATAAAGGTACTAACACACAAGTAAAATCTGACTAAAGGAAAAAGTCGACAGCTAACTTACCCACCCCAAAACTTAGCGGCTACGAGGCCCTTCTCAAGCTACGGTGATCTTCACCAACGGCGGAAGCACGGGTTAAATATTGATTTAAATGTACAAGTCATGTGCTCAGTTGCACCTTTTCAAAGAAAGAGAGTAGAAATTCCTTTATGGGACTGTATAGGGCATTTTCGGCTATTTTAGAGGATACTCCTTAAAACGTAATCAGAATGTATTTTTCCCCGTTTATGGCAGATGGCACCATCTGTAGACTAGATCCTATAATGCCTCAAAACGCCATAAAAGTCTCAAGACGATAGGCAAACTCTTGTTGCCCCCTAACTATTGTGGTAAAAGATATACCGAAGACGCTCACCGTTTGGTTTTGGATGTTTGGGAACGGGTAATCATTGAAAGGACTTGACGTTTTGATGTCGAGTCGCTTAAAAGACGTTATTTTTTGTCGTACTGATGGGTTTCCTCCTTTATTTCCTTTTCAACGACGTACCCCAGCTTCCTCCCTTTTTTCCTCCGCCTTAAAAAGGGAAGGGGAGATGAAGACAAGGCGGGTAAACAAACACGGCACTGCCTTGCGTCCCGTGACTCAACGTTCTTTCTCCCTTCCTCTCTATCGGGCGCCCAAACGACAAGGCCTTGACTTATTCACATGGCCACTTACGGAGCGAAAGCCTTTCTTATAGGCAATCGTAGCGTTTTCGCGAGCGACGACGCGTGGATTTATTTACGCTTATAGAAGCACCATATTCAGTGGAATGGATGTAGGAGGGAAGATCCCACTTTCCTTTAAAATGTACCGATTGAGAGGAAGGCGGGAGAGAATCAATGTGCGCTGAATAAATTTTTAATTCTCAAAGGTCGATCAGATGCCGTTTGCATATCGAAGCATACGGCTGAAAGCGATTTATTGAAGGGATGAAACACTAATGGAATATATATTTTTTAATTGTTCCGAAATGTGTGAGGAAAATTAGGTAGAAATAAATGTTTAAATGATTATGTTGTGACACCAGTTTAAACATTTAGTTTGGTAATAAATTGTGTTTATTATTAGATTTAATGTTGGATTCTTATTTGATGTAATCTGGCAGTGTTTTATTTAACCTTCCAATAAATTGATTTCAACTATAATAAGTATTTCAACTTAAGTTTAGATTTTAAGTTATCTATTAAGTTAAGGATCGACAAGATAACAGATGGAAATTTAATAATCATATACACTTATATATTTTTATCATAATGAAATGCAAATAGGATGGCTTATCCTAAACGACTTGAGTCCAAAGTATTGAAAAGCAACGAAAAATAACTTGCGGTTCCGAAGATCTAAACACATGTAGTGAACACAAGCCACTTTAAATTTTGACACCTTAAAATACTTTAAATCAGTAATGATTAATTGGAGGGGTGAAACATTACTGGAATGTGTAAAAGACATTAAAATTTATTAGTATCGTGGAAACTCTAGTTTCCTTAATAGAATTTAGTATTTATTCTCAATGAGAATTGCAAGAACCTTTTTAGGAATGCTTTGTGCATGGATGGATCTATAACTAGTCTTCAAAAACTTATTTTCTCCCTGATAAATTGCTCATTAATGTACTCTAATGAACTAATACCTTTATCTAGTCAGTTTTTAGCAATATAGGTATTGTTTCATGGAGGGTAACATTTCTGGCCGCGAAAAATAAAGAAAGTACTAAATGCAAATTCAAGAGAAGGGTCTTTTTTTTAACATTTTCGCCTTCGTAAGTATCTACTTCGGTCAGCTGCTGAGAAAATGTTTCCATATATTGTAAATAAAGTAAATTATTTCCAGCTTTATTGAATTTTGGGGAAAATCTCGTGTAATGTGTATGTTTATGGGTGGCCATTATAAAAAAAATTATCCTTCTCATGAGTATGCATAAGCAAACAATTCTGGTGTACAATCGGAAAAAAAATTTTTATCAACCGCAATATCCAACGGAGTTGAAATCTGGGAAATGTACCTATGCATACGTACATTATACTTTTTTAACCAAAACTATCGTTTATATTTTTCACTTTTTCACCCTATTTGTTTAATATCTTTCCGCTACAAAGAGTTTAATTTTTAATCCTTTTGCTTAATCTTTATATTTATCTATGTATTTAATCGGGAGTCTACGAGATATTCTGGTGTGTTTAATCGTTATTTAATTATTTTTATTTATTTACATTTTAGGTGGGTGTTGTTGGTATGCAGTACTGTAAAGTCCTCTGAATTTACTTTATCAGTGAGTATTAATAATCATTGAACTAAAATTACGCCCCTGTAAATCGTGTCATTTATTTTTTATGCGAAACCTATAATGAATAATATCTAATTGTAAGATGAATACACCTCATTATTTCCCATATCAGTGTTACCTTTCGTCCTTAGGCATCGTCAGTGCTGTGAAATTTATTTATGTCCAAACTAAATATAATCGAGGACTAGGTAATTTATAATTTCATCCGGGTGCATTAAACCATGTTTGAATCGGTCGGAAGTGGATGTATTCAATAGGATTGGGAAAAAATATTTGAATATTCGAAAGCATTCATAAATTTACAAGAAGCATGTATTATGTAGAAGAAAAATTGAGAAAAAATATCGCAAGTGATAATTTTCTGAGGAGAACTAACTTACTTCGGCACTCTTCTTTCAGGGATAGCGCTTTAAGATCCATTCCTTATTTTGGATCTTGCCATAAGGAATGAAATTACGCTTTTTAATGAAAAATTTACATTCTAAGGGACCGATAGACGTCTCGTAAAGAGATTGCGTCTTCATTTCCATCATAACCTATGGCATTTTAGGTTCCAGTGCACGTAGTTGAACCACGAAATCCGATTCAGGTGGACCCACGAGGTGCAACTTCTAACATCATCTATCAAAGCAGCCAGCAGATTGATTTCTGTTCTTGGGAAATAACAATCAACGAAAAATGGAAGCTCAGAGAATAATATTCAGTCCTAAATCAGAGCAACTCGCGTATTGCAGTGCTAACGATGATTTCCTACTCTACCAGTACTGTTTGACGATATAATTGGAGTTCGCGGAAGTTCAGAAGTAGGTACGACCGTCAATTAACTAACTGTAACCATGTCAACTTAACTAACCACTTCCTTCTGAGTCCGTGTATTCATACACAAAACTCCATGGTGGCAGTAAGCCCCTAGCCAGCTAATTTGGAAGTCGCTGCTGCTACGAATCACATCTAACTAGGTTTTTCAAACATGCATCATTGATGTGTTAGTTGTTACTTGTTTTATTTAATCAAATAATTAAGTCGTACTAAGATGAAACTTTGCAGAAACGATAAAGTAAGCATTACTACTATCATAATTAAAAATTTTACGATATCCTTTACGTTTTCTTTAATCTAGGCCACTTCATTCTAATCAACTAAACTAAGCCTATTTAACTAATTTAGCCCACTCAATGAGGCTACCGTGGAAATCAGTAAATAGTAGAAAACTCAAACTCTCTAAAATTCATCATATGACGTTCTAAAAATAAAACATCGTTATAAATTTGTACAGAATGTAAATAGCGTCTCAACAAATCGTGAAATCTTCATTGGACGAGAAAAATTCCCCTAAAATGTTGCATTACGTATAAAAATATTATCTTTGTAATAATATTGCTGATCACTACGAAGAAGGTGTGAGAGAGAAGAGGCTAGGGTGAGATGACCTCACTCGGCCTGCCAGTAAACGCATTTACTCCCAGCCCTTTTAAATTTTAAAGAAGATCAGGAAAAGGCAAGAGCTAAAAGCGTGGACTGGAATAAAACATGCAATACGACGAATGTAATTCAAGCACAACTTTGGTAAATCCAAGTTTCTCAAAAGAAATTGGGGGTAGCCATCGCATATAGGAAGGTTACAGTGCATTAGTAAGGGTTCTGTGTGGGTGCTAATAGTTCCTAAAGCATGCGATTACCTGAGTAAAATGGAAGTCTAATACTTAAAAGGAATGGGTTCATTTTAATAAAAGAATCCTATGCCACTGGCTCCTCAAAAAATTCTCAATATGTGCTCATATAATATTTAAATGTCACAATGCATGCATCGAGATCCCAAAGACGTTCCCGCTTACGAGAAAGATATTATGGCTTAGGTAATAGTAGTTCCTGAACAAAAAGTACAGACTAGGGTGGTAAAAAGCGATCAAGGAATAGAATCTGCACGGATAAAATTTGTCCACACGAAATGATTTCGCTTCGAGGATGAATCACAGTGTGAAGGGAATGAATGAGGGGTGGTGTGGTGGAATAGGTGGTCCAAGGAAGCTTTAGGTGCAGAAAAAAACAACTCGTATGTTGAAACAGTTAAACGAAATCTCGATTAGTACTGGATGCATGGGTTTTATTTTGAAGAATATTCACGTGCATCTCACAATAATCTCGTGAGACCTTTTAACTCATTTTTAAATATTTTTGCTACATGTGCAGTTCCACAACAGGCAAGCCATTATGCTGAAACAATTAATTACATCAGAACAAAATTCGATGCTGAGGTAAAATTAATGAACGACTTGGTGTTGACCGTGTGATGCACCATCGCGAATCACCATGTAGAGAGTGGTAAACAATATCCGTTTGACGGGGTGGAAGTGAGATATTTTTTCGCATGAAAGCTCATTATTTTCCCATCATGGCGCACACATCCTGATGGAAATAAAATGCACGCTGAGCATAGGAAATGGCAAAGCCAAGAGCTAAATAATGACTAACCCGCGGGGGTCTTCCAGTTCGGCTGCCCTCAGAGAAGAAGCCAATGAAGAAGCGAGCGATGTGAATTAGTTGTCTTCGCATAAGACTGAAGTTCGAGTAAGATACGACACGGATGGCTCGGCCGTGAAAAATTTAATTTTTAGAAAACGCTCGCAGGCGAGCGGAGCGAGAATACGACCCCGAAATGGATTTTTTTCCAAAGGACGAATCCAAAATGTTTCGGAAGTATATTTCCCGAAAGTATAAATAAAAAAAACGATGCAATCCATCTTCTTTAGCGGAGAGCCGGGAGGTTTGTCTTCCCCTCGACACGAAAGAAAACTACCCGCCTACCGTCTCGCTCACCCCCTTTCGTTTCCGCTCAAACAGAAGAGGGCGAAGCGGCTGGGAGGAGAGCAGGGAGATTCGTGAAGGGGTGAAAAAAAAGCAATTACGTCTTCATGCGAGGCGAGGAATTATGATTTATTTTCGCCGCCGCGTCCGACTCGAAATGACCCTCTGAGATTCCTCGAAGACGGCGTGAAGGACGCAGAAACAACGTCTTCAAAACCGTCGGGGGGAGTGATGACTAGGCTGCATTCGGACAAAGGGGGAAATTATGATGGCGGGTCATTAGGGGAGGCATCAACAAACGGTAGGGCAACTCAATTCGCGGCCGCCGTGCGTCTCTCCCCGCAGT